>CALNHX010000622.1:0-305772 GCA_940337035.1 Agriotes lineatus | reverse complement strand
GTCCCAATAACGGTTGAAGATCTATAAACGATTAAAATGTGCAAAGAATTAAAAAGTATAGGGCTTAAAGCTGATGAACCCACAAAGAGAGGGGACCATGCATCATAATACATGGACTGCAATCTGAAATTACACAAGATAGATTATCAGAGGAGATGATCGAGAGGAATATGGAACACCCAGGGAAAAAAGCATTTGGCGCTAGCGTCATATTTTTGACCACGAATGGGGAAGTGTTGATGATGTTTCACTCTCAGTTTGATGAGTGGCTTCGATGCTGCGTATTTTATTAGATACCTTATTGAAAAAAACCTGGTTGCAGCGGGCTTTGGTCTGTTGATGAAATAATCCCCACACAAATCATTTCTAACGATTTCTTCATGTAGGTTCCCGATGTCCTCCCACTGGTCAACTATTCTGTTGATTATAGATGATGTTTCATTTGGAATTATTCAATTGATGCCATTGATTCATCAAGGTCTTCGTTAAATTTAATTTGTAGCCTCTCAAGCCCGTCTTCTTGATCGGCAAAATCCTTTGATTATAAGATCCAACTTTCCTCGATTATATTAATTGTTCCAGTTAGATTTGCTTGCCATTGGTCAATACAATTTGTAGCCGCTTTGCATCTTTTACCCACTAGAGTGAAGAATTCTGGTTTCTGGTAGTTATGATTTTCGAAAAGTTGTGTTAGTTTGATGTCGTTGATTTTGAAGGTTTCCTAATATTTTTCTAACGTTGTCTTCTGTTTGGCTAAGTATTCTTGGTTTTTCTTAGTTGTGGGATATTTCTTCAAGTTGCTATGTAACTGGAGGACATCTTCTGCCAGCTGCTCTTGTTCCTTCAGTATGGCCTTCATGTCGTCGTAGCTTCTTTACTGGCGTTGAAGTTAACCTGGTCTAGTTAAGTAGTATATTACCACTTTTTTTTAATTTTTCGATTTCCAATTTCCAATTTCTTAGCGGGACCTATGCCGCTGAAGATTCTTCTAAGTGGCTGACGTAAGTTCTTGGAATCGTAAATATTTAGCCGCTAAAAATTATTTTCCTCTTAATTTGCCAGAATCTCTGGTCAATTTGTTCTCCTCTCCCATCTGTTTACAGATAAGTTCATACCAATCTTACTGTGAAAGCCCTACACAAGTTATTGTATGCAAATGGCAGTTGATTCAGCTCCCTCAAAGCTGGTATCCGGCCCGGTTGCCCAAATTGGCCAAAGTTCTGATCCGTTCTGCGTATTCTAGGACTCCTGATTGATGCACCAGTATCTGTATTCTCCAATTCATTCCAGTTTCCGTGATCGGGGAGTTGTAAGGTCGATAGACTAATCTAAGCAGTCCTTCCTGAATCCTAATTCCTAAGTCCGATCCAGCTACCCAAATTGCCCAAAATTCGGATCCGGCTGGAAGGACCAATGTCCGCGATGCTCCTTGAATTTAACAAGCCTTCGATTTGTGTAGTTCTGTGGATTATTTCTTGCAGTCGTTCAGGACGCACTTCGAAACATAAATTGTATAGTTATATATATATATATATGTGTCCTCAAGCTCCCGGGTTGGAGCATAGGGCCTCCACAAATGCTCGCCATCTTGTTCTGTTTTGCGCTATTAGTTTGACTTCCAGCCACGCTCTTCCTGTTGTTTTTATTTCTTCTAATATTGTTCTTCGCCATGTTGATTTAGGTCTTCCTCTCCTTCTGCTGCCTTGGGGGTTCCACTCTAATGCTGTTCTCGCGATGTTGTCAGGTTCCCTTCGTAGCGTATGCCCAATCCAGTTCCATTTTCTTAATCTGTGTAGTTCTGTGGATTATTTCTTGCAGTCGTTCAGGACGCACTTCGAAACATAAATTGTATAGTTATAAGACCAGGTTATTTTACTGAAGGAATTTACACTTGGTGAAGGAATGAGGGGTTGTAGGATAAAATGTGAATGAAGTAGCCAGACCTAATTACCTCTTAAGACATTTGTAGCCTTTATCTGTTCACAAATGAATACACTTCAGATCATCAAATAAAATACAGAGCTTTATATACATTTAAATTGTGTCGTGTTTTTCTGTTTGATCTGATAACCTACTATTTGCATAAGTGCAAAACACAACGCTCGCATAACGTTTCCTGCTTGTAAACAATGTGTATGGAATTGACCTAATGATATCATATTAATGCTGAGGCCGGCACACGTTTACTGTAGGTGTTACACATTGTGAACTAGTTTTGCAGTCTAATTTGTTTCCGCATAATTTCACAAACGTTTGAACAGAAAGACAGAAGAAAAGGCATGGACAGACCGCGTGCACGCAAAAAATAACTTGTGGACACTGTGCCAGCGAGGGACATGAATCTAAGAAATGCCCTTGTGAACCACAAAGCTATATCAATTGTAAGGATAGAAACGAGTCACATGACCACGCAGTTAGAGATAAAACGTGCCAAGAATATAAGAAGGCTGTAGAAATGTATAAAACACGGGCCGTTTATGAATAATTACACCAGAAAAAATAAAAACCGTGCTAAAATCAAACTGGTTTAGGTCAACATGCAGCGATCGGAAATAGGTGTATCGGAGTTGAGGGATATATGCGCGAAAAATAAAATTAATGTAGCATTAGTGCAGGAGGCATATGGGTGGGGGGAGCTTGGTCAGGGCCATTGCTCTAACTGCCAGAGTGACCTTCTACCAAAAGAGTGACGACCAGCATATCGCTGTTGTAATAATGTGTAACTCTGATATAGATCTAATAAAAATTAGCAGCTGCACGAATAAGTACAAATTGTGACATGTCAACCCTGCGTAATTAAGGGTTGTCAAAATTTACTTCCATCGGGTAGTTATCAGTCGGAGTTAATTTTGTTCCCTCAGATATACACCATTAGATCAGTAAACAAACACCAGGATAATATTAGACATCAGGTTTACTCGAAAATGAAAATAGAATGTATTTTACAATAAATTCATAATGTGTTCGGGCGTTGTACTTCGTAATTCTGGCTCAGCTGCAACCCGTCATACGTCGATGCGTGGGATGCGTTTTTGGAAACCCCGCTCGTGCCCTGTTTGGACTGGACTGACCCCACTGGTCGAAACTGTCCTGAAGGTGCCAACTGTTAACCTCAAAATTCGGTCGGAGGTCGAAAGCACGTGCGGCTGTAAATACAGACAGATTTGCCTATTTCAGGGTTTGCTTACGCTACCGGGCCGATCGGGGAAATCGTCAAGCCTCCTTGGGGTTCGCGGCGGTGTTGTGTGTTTATGCCGGGTGCAATAGAGCGAGAAGTCGACGGTGTATTCCAGCTGGTGCACGACCTCGGGATTGTTGCAGACGTCGGGGATGTGCCTTCACGGAACGGACTCACTCGGGGTACTATCGGCGCTGCTCTTCGTCCCTTGAGGAGTCTGGCTGGTGAGTATATCTCTGTAGTCAACAAATAGTTAGTACACGTTCAAACGGCCGCAAAGTTTCGCTATATGCTTGGCCTTTGCAATATGCAATCTAATAAGTTTATTTCGAGTTTAATTACTCCGAGTGGCTGGTGTAATTATTTATTCGAAACGTGTGAAGCGGTTTCTCAGAGAAGCGTCGCTTCAAAACAGGTTTCGGGGGCGAATTTATAGTTAGCTGAAAGCGGAATGTAAGCGATTTATTTATACTGGTTTCGGACTGGAAAATTTGAGTAAACGAGTCAGAAAACAGTCCCTTCTTAGGAGCGTCGTCTCACACTGACCCCAGAAATGAAAAGGATGCGAGAGAAAATTCTATTAAACGGTCGGGACAGGAACAGGAAGGGAAGGAAGGGGATTATCTGGGAGTTCTCGGGAAAGAAAGAATAAAATGAATGCGAATGAATGCGATGAATGCCTCGTGAATCGGTCGCGAAGCTGCTTTTATGTCTCCTCCTCGTGCTTCGGACATCTTAGCAACCACTTCGGAAGTCTTAAGTGGGAGAGCGGCGCGCGGGTGTACCGGGCCAAAGATTGAAACTCCGATTTGTAACGTCGAATACGCTATTGGGGAACGCGCGAATTAATTTCTAGTTCAAAAATCGCGTTCGCGCTGGGCGAAACGTTACATTTGATCCTCCCCTCGGAAAAATAAAAGAGCACCGGCGGAGAAGACGTCATGAAGCTACGTGGAGATCTCGTGGTGCTCGATCCACGACACAGAAAACATTCGTGTTCTTCGGTATACGTTCTGAAATTATTTGAACATGTGAAACCATTCCGGTTGCAGGGAAATTCACTTTCACACAACTTTTTAACCGCTGGGGGGGGGGGGGGGTATTGCATAGGCCACGGAGACCGGCGTACAATATTCAGGAAACAGGTGCACAGGATTAAACTTACAGGCACTGGTACAAAAAAAACGACTTCTTTCCACATTCTCTCCTTCAAGCTTCGATAAATCTACAACCTCCAGCTATTATCCGGGTTTACGGTAGCAAAGGAGTACGCTTCAGAAGAGAAAACTTCAGTATTATTAACCGCACTTTAAAATCAATCGCACTTTAAAATCAATCTCACTTTAAAGCCAATCGCACTTTAAAATCAATCGCACTTTAAAATCAATCGCATTTTAATTTGATCGCTCTGTTACAGGTTTATTCATCTGGAATACTCCCTAACGCTTATCTGGATTAGGCGAAGGGTTTCAAACCCACGGAGCGGACGCAATCGCGGCATCGACGTGCAATCACACTAACAGGATTCTCTGGAGCGCTATCATCTCTGGAACAAGGAGCGGATACAGTTGCGGTATCAACGTGTAATCACACTAACAGGATTTTCTGGAGCGCATTCATCTCTGGAATGGTAGCATAGGTCGCGGTATCGACCTACATTCATAGTGGGAGATTCTAAGTATGCGAAGGGATTCGGGTTGCAGGATAACCTTCTTTTACAAAACTATCTCACTAGAGGAAATTGCAGAGGCAGCGGGGACCAGCATACACTTTCCAGAAAACAGCATACAGGACTCAGGATTCTGGTACCGAAAACGCATTTTACCTCCAAGCTTCAACTATTAGTCTACTATCTCCTGCCAATATCCGAGTTCACGGTGACAAAGAAGCACGCTTCAGAAGGTAGACCTTTTAGAGTAAGCTTTTACGCTAACTACGGCGGCATTCTCACAAACTTACATGTCTCAATTTTTCAGATACTCCAGGCGCTTACATGCGTATACCTGCGGCTCTAGGACTGAAAAATTTCTGTTAGAACGGCGGGTACCTGCGGAACTGGCATTAGAAAACTTCCACTGGCGGACATCTGGATTGTCCGTCTTCGGCCATCTTCTGGCATTCCGGCCATGACCTGGCATTTTTCTGCCATCTGCTCGGGTGCTTCAGCAGCCCTAGACCCGTACCAGTACGTAATAACATACACTGGCCCCTGAGGGTTGCAGGAGGATTTCTGGACTAGACAGGATTTCGAAAAGATCTTATCTGGACTAGACGGGATTTCGGAGAGATCTTACCTGGACACGGGAAAGGACTTGGACGGGAATCTCGGGGCTCCGGTAGATTTAAGCTGTAACAGGTTTTGTAAATTATTCAAATTACAAAATTTTAATCAAATATTTTTCCAGGTATGCCCCGGGCGCTAATCTAGTAAACTCTGGAACTTCAGGCGGGTGTTTGCTAATCTCTATGTATATCTGGGCTCGCGTCCCTGCTAGGGCGCCATGTGACATTTCAACCCTGCGTTATTAAAGGTTGTCAAAATTTACTTCCATCGGGTAGCTGTCAGTCGGAGTTAATTTTGTTTCCTCAGATATATACCATTAGATCAGTAAACAAACACCAGGATAATATTAGACATTTTTATTATATTTTAGTATGTATTTACGAACATCAGGTTTATTCGAAAAATGAAAATAGAATGTATTTTACAATAAATTCATAATGTGTTCGGGCGTTGTACTTCGTAATTCTGGCTCAGCTGTAACCCGTCATACGTCGATGCGTGGGATGCGTTTTTGGAAGCCCCGCTCGTGCCCTGTTTGGACTGGACTGTGAGACCCCACTGGTCGAAACTGTCCGGAAGGTGCCAACTGTTAACCTCAAAATTCGGTCGGAGGTCGAAAGCACGTGCGGCTGTAAATACAGACAGATTTGCCTATTTCAGGGTTTGCTTACGCTACCGGGCCAATCGGGGAAATCGTCAAGCCTCCTTGGGGTTCTCGGCGGTGTTGTGTGTTTATGCCGGGTGCAATAGAGCGAGAAGTCGACGGTGTATTCCAGCTGGTGCACGACCTCGAGTGTGTTGCAGACGTCGGGGATGTGCCTCCACGGAACGGACTCACTTGGGGGTACTGTCGCCGCTGCTCTTCGTCCCTTGATGAGTCTGGCTGGTGAGTAAATCTCTGTAGTCAACAAATAGTTAGTACAAGTTCAAACGGCCGCAAAGTTTCGCTATATGCCTGGCCTTTGCAATATGCAATCTAATAAGTTTATTTCGAGTTTAATTACGCCGAGTGGCTAGTGTAATTATTTATTCGAAACGTGTGAAGCGGTTTCTCAGAGAAGCGTGGCCTCAAAACAGGTTTCGGGGCGAATTTATAGTTAGCTGAAGGCGGAAAGTAAGCGATTTGTTTATACTGGTTTCGGATTGTAAAATTTGAGTGAACGAGTCAGAATACAGTCCCTTCTTAGGAGCGTCGTCTCACACTAACTCCTGGACAGGAATATATTCAAGATCATGTAAACCTGTCTCCTGGTGGAGTCGTCGGCTTAAACTGGCTCTAGTTAGAGAGGCTCAGGATTTCCAGAAATGAAAAGGATGCGAGAGAAAATTCTATTAAACGGTAGGGACAGGAACAGGAAGGGAAGGAAAGGGATTATCTGGGAGTTCTCGGAAATGAACGAATAAAATGAATGCCTGGATGAATGCGAATGAATGCGATGAATGCCTCGTGAATCGGTCGCGAAGCTGCTTTTATGTCTCCTCCTCGTGCTTCGGACATCTTAGCAACCACTTCGGACGTCTTAAGTGGGAGAGCAGCGAGCGGGTGTACCTGCGACTTCTCGATGACGTATTTGGCCGCGCGGGCCAAAAATTCAAACTCCGATTTGTAACGTAGAATGCTATGGGAGAACGCGCGAATTAATTTCTAACCCAAAAACCCCCTTCGCGCTGGGCAAAACGTTACAAAATAAGTACAACTATACAGCGGGAATTAGATATGCGTACTGGTGTCGGCTTACTTTCAGTATCAAGACGATATAGCATATTACATCAATGGGTTAGAAAATTCCAAGATCAAAAATTAATAGTATTAATGGACTCAAGCGCGAGATCGGAGACATGGTTTGACGATAAAACAGACGAGATAGAAGAAAATGAGTTTATATTTGCAAATTTGGTATATTGCTAAAAGAGTCTAAACATTTCTACACATATTCGCATATGGGAGAATCAAACATTGACTAAACACTGGCGAATCAAAACACATTAATAGAATTAGCCAAGTGGGACGTAAGGGTTAACTGGACATCGATTGACCATAGATGTGTAACATGGGATTTGGGGAAAACTACTGGCAAAGCTGAAAAAGAGGATCTGCCGCTAAAGAACTTTGATATAAATAAGGCAGATTGGGAGATATTCTAGGAAAGCCTTTAAATGAGGGTAAGAGACATAGATCCAACAGAGGATGCGAATCAGAAAGCTAGGACATTTTTCAGATTCCTGGAAAGATGGAGAATTAGGGATTATACCCAAGAATAAGGGAAAAGTAGAAACCGACCCGACCGGCTAGTGACGTTGTCGCCCACAATGAGAAAGCTCTTGAAAAAATGTTACTGGAAAGTCTGACGAAGCTTGTGGTGAACAAGAGTGTAATAAACGAGAGGCAATACGAATTCGTTAAGAGAAGGCCGACGAAGGACTCCATCAACCACCTAATGAGGACATCAGAGGAATCAGAAGGGAAATATGTTGCAGGGGTATTCATCGACATTGAGGAAGCATTCGACAACCTTTGGTGGCCGGAGGTGCTCTTACTCTGAGAAATTGAAAAATACCAGCTACCTTGCAGCAGGGTGGGTTCAGGTGAGGTTGAACAGGGGGATAAGGGTCTCGAAAAGCTAATTAAGAAGATATGCCCTTAGAGATCGATCCTGCGTACATTTTTATGGAACATTGTATTCAATGAATGTATAAAGACAGAAGAAAACGCTATTGCATACGGCGACGATCTTCGGATTGTAGTTGAAGGAAGCAGCAGAAAAAAGCTAGAACTAAGGCAAACGAGTTGTGAAAAAAAATATGAAATTGGACAAGCACGGCAAGATGAGGGTAGCAGCACAGAAGACCTAGATGATCCTGTTAAACAAACACCTAAAACGAATGTGGATATTAAAAATAGGAGATAATTGTATAAAAGCATGTGAGGCGGTAAAGTACCTAGATGTGACTAGAGAGATCAGATTGAGAATGAACGAACATGTAAGAGATTTTCAACGGACTAGCGAAAATTGCAAGAAAGGACTGGGAATTAAAGGAAAAACTTTACTCATTATACAGTAATTGAATCGATCACCCTGTACGCAACCAACACATGGTCAGAAAATTAATAACCATGAACGGAGATCACTCGCCAGCATGCAAAGAGTGTGTCTAGCCAGATAATACAAAACGGTTCCCACAGCAGCGCTACCGGTGATAGCAGGGCTGCTGCCAATAGAGTTAAAAGTAGGGATAAGCTACATCTACAGATATAAACGAGGGGAAGAGGCAAAATTCGGAGATGTTATAAAGGAAGTTAGAGGAGTAAATGAAGAAGGGGTACGAATGGCAGAAGTTCGAGGAATAAAAAGAAGTTGCTACAGAAAGTATTGAACAAATGACTGGAGGATTGCGACAACGAAGAGGGAGGAAGATTACTATACAAATATATGCCCGCAGTAAACGAGATCTACAAAACGATGGATTTGCCAGTGTACCATTTCACAGTCAGAGCTACTAAAATATAGTAAATCTGAATTATAACAGAACCTGAAAGTTAGACAACTTAAAGTACTTGGGAGAAATACAGGTTGCATAATGTTCATCCAGTATTTAATTTCAGACAGAAGGCTAATTTGGGAAGTTTCAAATTGAAAACAAAAGAAAGAAACCACTTCCGGTTTTGAATAAAAACAGATTGGGGCTTGATAGCCTTTAGCAACAAATAAGTTAAGAGCTGACGCTCAGCTTAAAAGGATAATAGAAGTCTTCCATCTGTAAGGTTGTAATTAATCTAATTCTGCATTATATTATAGAGTAATGGTTTTTCAGGAAAATAGGTTTAATTCATTGGGCAGATTCTTAATAGAAAACGCAGTTACAAATGAACTGATAGGTACATACATTGGCGATCAGTATATATCCTAATAGAAGTGTCTTTGGTTTAGCTTTTTGCTTTCCCTGGAAATCTTTGCTATCTTTGAGCACAAAACGCTATGATTCAGTTGGATAAAGTCGCACGGAGTCTCGACGAAGTCTTTTTGGAGGGCCTAATTGAAATAGAAGATAATAGGTTTGTTCCAACAAACAGTACTATACTGGTCTTGAATTAGTTCCTGAACAATTTAATGCGCATGCGTTAGAAAAGAACATATTCTGAACTAGTTCTTAGTTGTAGTTGGAACGTAGAACTCTGAATTGTAAACAGGTGCACCTAACCTCTCATAAACAGAAGCTTTGTTGTATGAGCTCCAAGAAAAATTTAAAATGAATGCATTGCCATGTAAGTCACAACGTACAATATTTTATTTTAGTTTTGTGTGTGTAAAAAGCATGTAATTTTATGTTAAGATAACGTGGAAGTTTTAAATAATAGTCCATATTTTACCTTAATTATTTTTTTTCAGAAATAAATGAGTTTCTAATTTACCCCGAAAACTCCGTTAGGCTTGCTCCCCAGGATATAAAATGGAATGAGCACAACACTAGGATGTTGATAGATTTATATGAAAAAAAGTAAAAGTTGGCACAATAAAAATGAAAACAATGAAGTAAATGTGGAAGATTATTGCAGAGGAGTTGCAGCAGCAGTTACACGTGGCTGTTACATCTAACCATTGCGAAAATAGATGGAAAGTTCTTGAACGCAATTATAAGAAGTATGTGGATAAAATAAGGTCTACTGGCAGACAGTATTTTGAATTTTACGACGATATGGAAAGAATATTTGGTGGGGACAAAAATGTACTGCCAGCAATATTATTAACAAGTGACACCGTGCACGTGCCTCGCAATAGCGAGACGGAAAATGAACAATTAACTGAAAATATTACAAATACAGAACCTGCGAGTGAAAATGGTATTTGTATTAATATTGCTAGCACAAATGAAGAAAGTACGTCTACAAAATTTTCCAAAATGTCACATAGAAATGTGAAGAAAAGAAAATCGACTCTCATGGAAAATATAAGACGTGATAGAAAAGAGTACCACAAAATGAGGCTTGATATCGAAATGAAAAAACTAGAGCAACTTAAAAAAAGAAATCAGCTGATTGAAGAAAGAAATGAAATTTTAAGGCAAATGTCTAATCAGTGTGTATTTAAATGTTCACACTTACAAAATTCCAATACAATTTAATACTTGGTTTATACTTATTAACTTGTTTGTTTTTATTATTTTGTGACAGTATTAGAGCATTGTGATATTATCAAGTACATTACATTTATGTTGTGCGTTTGTTTTCATGTAGAATAGTGTTCCTTGTGTTTAAAATAAAGTACCTTAGTTGATACATGGCTGTTTATTACTTTCAAATCAAAATTCTGTAATATAAAAAAGTTCAATGTAAAATACAGTTTTAAGCACTTGAAATTAAATAAACCAAGTTAATTGCGTATTATTCTTAGCATGTTAACAAAGTCATTTCTAACTCTCCTGGCGTCCAAATCACCTTCATCATCTTCCCCTTCATCATCATCTCCATGTAAGTTTTGTTAAGGAGGTAACATGCCTGGCAGAAACTTACAGAAATATCTAAAACGTCTTAACTGGATGTCACCGTGGTCGCAACAACGATCATTACTACGCATGCGCTGCATAATCCTCAAATAGTTGACGCTCAGAACTAAGAACTGATTTCACTGTTTCTGAATTGGTTCAGATCTAGTTCCTACTATGTTGGAACGCACTGGCATTCAGTACTAGGATCAGATAGTGTCTTGTTGGAACGCTCACTTTAATCTACGCATGCTCAGAACAGTTCTGAACTATTTCACTAAATCTCGTTAAGAGTTCCTCCCCAAAAAACCGTTTCATTAGTATGGCGTTTTTAGTTAAGTCAGTCCTAAACCGCAAGAAAATTGTATAAACTATTTAGTTTAGTCATAACCGAAAATATGTCAAAGTTACAAGTTTAAAATTTACCTTTAAAATTTAATCTACCGACAATAACTTTTTAATAATGTAATAAGAAGACTTAATTACCTTTTCGGTAGCAATGCTAAAAGAAACCACATAGATAGCCACCAGGTTATATTTGTAAATGTCAATTAGGGTTTAATGTTATACCGCAGGTATGTGTCAAATAATGGGCATTTCTTATACTTTAGAAATGTAAATTGAGTTATCCGATAAATCATTTAACAGCCATCATTGCGAACAGAAAGGGGTTAAGAGGGTATAGAAAGCTCTTTAAATATATCATACTTAAATGTGCAGAATTTCAGAAAAACAGAAAACCTTTCTGTAAAACTCATGATTAATTAAACAATTTAAATCGAACTGATATGAACTTTAATTCGATATTTCAGTATAAAGTGTCATTTATGAACTGCCATAGTAAATTAACCTTTATTATATTGAACTCATAATTAATCAATTATCATAATCCCTAAATTACATGATTGGATGTATATATAAACATTATAGAGAAAATTTACAATTTACTAAAGTTGTTGGCGCCCAATACTTCTTTCTTAGTGAACGTAAAACCTATATGCGAAAGTGAAGTAAACAAAAATCCTACATTTATCATATCCGTATCGCAGCCGGAGTTATGTGAGCCTTCTATGGTAGATTGCAATAGTTGGTACACCAGATAGAAGAATGACACAAACTATAACAAGGCATGACTGCTTTAAGGCATACCTAAATACATTTAAGCTAAGGAAAATGACAGATGGCTATGCGGAGAAAGAGACAACAGCAAACATGTGTTGAAGAGATGCGGGATATATGAGATGGAAAGACGTTACTTATTAGAGGAACTAGGGACAGCATGGATACCTAAAAGCAAAATAATTAGCAACAAAGATGGGCATAGAGCCCTAAAAGAAGTTAGCGCAAGAATAATAGGAGGAAGGATTATGCCGAAAGGTAAGAACCTCATGGAATAGTATGTTACCGAATGAAAAAATTTCAATAGTGATATGATCCAATTCCGGAAGTCGTTTGCTACAATGACAATGGTCGTGAAAGCCTCCGAAAGTAAAATATTACTAGTATAATGTCAAGCTTCGCACTTCGTTGGAAACTAAATCTTGACATATATTTTTTTAAATTTATTATGGACCATAACTGATCAATATGACCAACCATTAATTTTAGTCTGCCAAATCTTAAACCTAAATACTTATGTACTAAAGTCTATCTAATGGTTTCGTTTAGTTGTCTTTGATGTCCAAAAGGTACTAATCACAGTCAGTCGCGCACAATGTTCTGATTTAAACAAGTTCAAAAGGTTTGGTCCTCTTCAGTTTTCGGACAAGGATTTGATTGTCTAGCAGCTGAAAAGCTTCTGCGTTTGTATGCTCAAGAACCCTGGCCTCGTGCTTGCCAGCATACATCATTGCAATTTCACACGTACCACGGAGCATTTACCAAGTTTCGCAAAACTTTATTTCGAAATGCTTGAATCCTTGCAATGTTGGTCGTTCTAGTACATCCCTACAGTTGTATACCCTACAGCCAAATAGGTTTGATAATTTGATTATAGATTAACATTTTGTTTTGAATTGTGAGTTTCTTCCCAGAAGCCAGTAGTATTCTCTAAATTTAAGGCCCAGTTCTACCATATTCTTCTTCACATGTTTCTTTCATCTAAGTTGGCGTCCAAGGTCATACCAAGATACTTAGTATTATTTTGATATGGTACTGCAGATATTTAAAGTCATTGGGTCAGTTAATATCTTATTGGTGAAATTAACATAAACCGATTCCAGCTTGCTTAACTTAATTTTCCAAGTTGTTGTCCACCCACATATTTCATTACTTGCTTTTTGCAACTTATTAGAGGAAATGTCCAAGCTCTGTCCTACCGCAAGCAAGGCAGTATCATCTGCAAAAATTGCTGTTATGTTTTCGATCTCGGGTAGGTCATTTGTGTGCAGTAAATATCAAATTGGCCCCAAAACACTACCTTGAGGCACCCCGGCATTTATTTCTTTCATCACTGAATATTTGTCTTCTTGTTTAATTCGGAATAATATGTTAGATAAGTATGAGGCCAAGACTTCGACATATTGTTTCTGTAGTATTTTGTTTAGTTTATGGGTTAGTCATTCACACTACATCATGTCAAAGCGTGTGCAACATCAAGGAAGACCGCCCAGCAAACCTGGTTTTCTTCTAATGCCCGTTCGCTGACGTCGGTTATTCGATGTTGATCGATAGTAGAGTGCTTCTGTCTCAAGCCGAATTGGTAGTTGTCAAGTTGTTGTTTTCTATTGATGGTCTGTAACAATGTCTCAAAAAGCTTTGAGCTAATGAAAAGTAGGGAAATAGGTATATACGATTTGGCTTACCTGGTTTAGGTAAGGGGCCCCGAGTGGTGTAGCTTGAACAAGCGTCCACGTTCGATCAGTAGAGTTAAGCAACGCTCTTTCTGGTCAGAACTTGGATGGGAGTTCCACGGCTGCATCTCTCGGCGCCTCGTGGTACGGCTATCACGGAAAAAAGTTGGTCTCGGCGGTCATACAACATCATGACAGTCGTTAGTGGGGTTGGAAGTCCTCTTAACTGCACAGCGACGCCTATAATTGGCCTAACGGCTGTTGGCTGAGTCCGAACTAAATAAATAAATAAATAATAACTTCTGCCACTTTCCAAATAGCAGGACCATGCTTTAGTCGTAACACTGCATTAAAGAGGTATGTTACATGATTATACCCGTTTTCGGCAACTGTATCAATAGTTCTTCAACGATTGAATCAAAACAAGTAGCTTTTTTAAGATTCATATTGGTTTTAATTTCATTTGCCACTTCTTTCGCAGTAACCAATGTGAAATGTTTTGATTCTAAATTCGCTGTATCTTCCAATACTAGCTATGTTTGAATCTGATCGGGTTTAAACATCTCAACTAAATGATCTGCAAATTAAAAAAATACATATTAGTCAATAATTTTTCAGGCAAAGTACAATAAATTGTTGACAGTTTCAAAAATATTTATTAATCCAATTAAAATACAAATAAAATAATCCAATTTTACCATAAATTTAAAGCAATATCTTAAAATATTATGGTTTTTAAGCATTGTTTATAAAGTTCTTGAAGCTACAGTAGTTGGCACAATAGAGAAAAGCGGGTGAATAAAGTTGGAGTTCGCATTCGTAAAAAATAGTGTTAGCTTAGCAGCAACCTGCAATATAAGAGTGTACGTGACCGGTCTAGGACATTTGGGCGCGGCCGTTTGGGCGCGGCCGTCTGGGCGCGGCCGTTTGGGTGCCGGGACACTTGGGCGCGAGACACTTGGGCGCGAGACACTTGGGCGCGAGAAAGGGTCAACATTGGGATTCAGAAACACATTAAGTGTGAATAATTTCAATTTGGCATAAATAAACAAACATTTATTAAATTATTATTTATCCTGAGAAGTTAATGTAATTAATCAAACAATATTAAAAGAATAATCCAATTATTTATTGAAACCGTTATGAGATTAATTTTAAATAAGGTGGTAGTATGTACCTATATTAGATAAATTTTGAAATAAATCCGAATAAAAATAAAGAAGGTAGAATATTAGATTAGTTTTGAAATAATTCTGAATACATAAAAAAGGCAGTACCTATGTTAGATATGAAATAATAAGTCTGAATTGAAATAAAGATGGAAATAGATTATATATAGGTGTTGAAAATAATTTTAAATAAAAATTCATTTATTGTGCTGGTAAATGAATAATGCTGTGCTATATTTAATCGATTGATGGTTCTAATGTTTAATATGTTTCTAATATGTGTTTTGTTTTGACCGAAACTAGTCGACTTCGAGTTTTGTTTATAATGATAATACTTAACAATAAACCTTAAATTTTAAAGTAATCAATTATTTTCGTTATGTTATGAACCGACTAACTGAAGATAAAAGCAGAAATAAGAATAATAATAAATAATCATCTAAAAAGATTAATTTTAATACTTAATCAAAATTTATATTTGACATTTTTACCATTATAATACATATTATTCTTAAAGTAAATATATACAATTTTTTAAAATATAAACAAGAAGCATCCACGCATTTATTTCATAATTGTACGAAATGCCTCTTAAAAATTCTAGAATGTTCCTATTGTTTACGCCGTTTACATGATTATATTGATTATTATAATCTTTAACCAAATTTTTTATTTTCTATCAGCCTGGATACATTTTTGTTTTTTTTCAGTGGGCTCATTTCCCGCAAGTAACTGTTCATAAGCAATATCTCTCCTTCGTTGAATAGTTTTCAGGCTGTCGACGAATCTCCAAATGGTTGGATGGTTCATCAATAGCACTGTTTGTACCCAATCTCTATTCATTTATTCTTTGTTACTTATTATTTTAATGTAATAAATCTCCGCAAAAGATTTGCTAGTATTTACCGGAAAGTTAAAATTTTTAACTTGCTTTAATAATATTCTAATTTTTGACAATTAATATTTCTATACTAAATTTTTGCCGCCCGCCACCTCCTTGAACGTGCTTTATTTATTTATTTATTTTTATTTAATTTGCACTCAGCCAACAGCCGTTAGGCCAATTATAGGCGTCGCTGTGCAGTAATTTTCGTTATTTAAAATAAATTTTCAGACCTATGAATAGTAAATCTAGCTAATACTAATATACGTTAATTAATTTCCTCGCGCACAAATGTCTCGCGCCCAAGTGGCTCTGCGCCCAAGTGTCTTCGCGCCCAAACGGCCGCGCCCGAACGGCCGCGCCCAAACGGCCGCGCCCAAATGTCCGGCTCCGGTACGTGACACTATGAAATCACTTTCAGCGACCGCCCTGGAAGGTGAATTCGATTAAATAAAAATAAAACTAACTGTAACACCCTAGGTACTTAGAAGGAACCTAATGCAATATAAAAAAATTATGAACGGTATGATGTAAATCCAATTAAAAATTGGAAAACGTTCCAAAAGAAAGGGATTTGATACTATATTCTAGATAAATACACCTGCGTGAGTTAAATACCGTTAGATAGTTAAGTAAGTAGCAATTAATTATTAATTATTTAATGCTGCACGCGAAGAGTAAAGAAATATTCTTAATAGCTAACCATCATTGATAGTAAACATAAATATCAATAACAGACTAGATTTGGCGACATTATTTATTAGTTATGGCAGCGGGGTTTATATTACCGCTATTTATTGATATTTATTGGAGACGTGAGGAGCAAGTCGAAGTGAACCATAACTTCAGTTGGAATTTATTTTCTTTGAAAAAGTATCGAATACAGCGAATGCCATTGGCATTTGATATTGTATAGCCAAACTAGAATATTGATGTTTTATTAAAGATTTAATTTCATGACAAATAAAATAAAATAAAACGCCATCCCTTAAAATATAAAGCGGTTATTTATCGTGATTTAGACAACGCAAGGATCTGGTACAATGTCAAATAAAGTTTGTTAAAAAGCGGATGTTTTACGCCAATTTGCTTCTCAAAACGCGGCAATGCCTTGTCAATTATAATTTTATAATAAACTATGGCGAAAGCACTTTTTTCTGAAATTTGGGATCCTCACCTGCTAAAACTTGTTACACGATTGATCGTTTTTATTCGCATGAGTTTCCATGACAAGAACTTGCATTTAAGAAACCTCAACGGTAAGTGATGACAAATGTCAATAAATTTGACACAAGTGATATAATTACGACCAAGGGGTTCAAAAAAGCTATGGCAACAAGTGTTGGGCTACCTGATAAATGTATTCTTTCCATTTATTGATCCGTCAAAGAACAAACGGTATTTTGGCAATACAACACTGTTAGGGGTAAAAAGAGTTACTCATTATGGCCCTTTAATAGCTTCGTTTGATTTTGTGCATTTTTCCTACGTCTGTCCAAACGCTCGGCGTTTTACATTTATCGAAGTCGCCGAACTCGTTTTCAATGCCTTGGGGTCGCTTGAGATGGATTATCGGTCGGTTATCGTGTTAAACTAGGCCAATTAGCATTCAATTGTCTCCGCGCCCCTACAATGATGTTTTCTATTTCTCGTTCTCTTCTCCTAGGTCTTTTGAGCCGATCATACGTGCACTGTCGTGGTACGACCCTATCCTGAATTTGAAGCTGTTTATACCTTTCAGTCATAAATTTTAAATTTTTGTGTAAACATTATGAAATTTAGTGAACATATAAAATGAATTTTTTGAAATGTTTTGGCCTTTCTTATTTTTCTTTATTACGCTGTTTTCAAAATACGAGATGTGCTACATGTAGTACATCGTCGGTTTCTTCAAGAACAGTACCTTCTTTCTCATTTGTACAATATCTACAATATAACAGATAATCAGGCATGAGTAAATAATAATCTTGAATGATTATACATAGTGGTAAAATAGTTAAATAAATACCCAGAGTTATATTTTGATTAATAAAATATCACATTATTATATTAAAAGTAAAGTCGGTAAGTTTGAAAGTATACCTGATTTACTTTGATTTATTGAATCAGTAATTGAATTCATTATTCATTCTAACGTAGAATCAGTGGGTGAGTGATTGTGCCAATAAAATTGTTTTTATTGGAACAATAAAGGTATTGGAATGTCTACAATGAGCTTCTAGCGACAACCAGTAAGATAAGCCACAATGGAGAATAGCATTAAAGGTGATGTACCTCAGATATGTGGCAAAGATCAGTGAAGCTTTATTTGGATTTAAATGTGTTGTTACCAGAAATTTTTACTTGATATATTTTTAAAGAACGGTTTAGAATTAATATAACTGTTTTATAAAATAAGATATAAGTTAATTTAATAAATATTCTAAATTGTGAGTAAATTGAGATTTTGACAGGTATTTATAATTAGAAATTCATATCTTGGAAGAAAGATAATTTTGTTAAACGTAAATAATTGATCCAAGACAATTAATGAATTTTGAAGTATAGTTGATTTTTATTAATGTGTCAGAAACAGAAAGGTCTAACATTATTTGATTAGTATCTGAAATAAAGTAAAGGATTAAATATCAAATACCTATCGATAAATATTATTTGATATGGTGTGTATAAAATAAATATAACATATTAGGTAGAGTGTTGAAATGTAAGATATGCGAACACAATATCACCAAAGAGATATTAATTAATGTATTTTATGTACAAAGTAGTTTTGACTGAAAAAAATGTAAAAAATTTGTATCTGGCTAGAAATTCGAAATATATCCCTTTATTAATGGTGTCTGCATTTAATTTGGTATGTGAAGGGTGTATATTATAAATAAATCAACGAGGAGAATACAAATTAATTTAATTAATAGTGGATATATGGAAGAGAATTAATATGGTGAGAGTACCGTGTATTAAACAATAATCTACCGAAGTAAATACTGGATTTAGATGTAGAACTAATTTTATTTTTCTACGACCACTACTAAAAATATGCCTTTTAGCAATAGCTTGCTTCACTAAAAATGACGTTTTATAAATCAGCGTGTTAAAAGTTGATAAAGTAAGCAGCTCGTGTTGACTTTAGAATTTTAAACTGAAAGTGAGGTTATAAAGTTATTATAGTTACTTCAGTCGTTAGAAGTAATTTGCTTTTTAAATAATTAAAGCATTATGTAATGAATAAAGTCAAATGTGTACTATTATAATTACCTTTGATAACTAACTTTTACAACTACCGACTGTAGAAACAGTCACCTGCGCCGTCACTGCCATCTCTTTAATATGACATAAATTATAACTATCATAAATGCAAACCTTTTTTAAATCAACGTTTATGGATTAATAATAGTAAATTTAAAGCCGTAGAAAAAATTATGTGTGCAAACTCCTGCTAAAAGTGAGTATTCACGAGACATGTTATCCCAAGTAATAATTTTAAGACACTTTAAATGTATTTAGGTTTTAAAAGTGCTTTAATATGTTCAATAAAACGATATTGGTTTTAAAGTTACCGCAAGGTAAACTGAAAGTTTTTAAATACTATTTATTCTTACGCAAAGAATTTAATGCACTCTTTAAATTGAAATAAAAAAAAACTATTTGCTCTTAATGCCCTATTGATCTTATACTGGTTTTATAATACTCTTGACATTGGCATTTTAAAACCAATTTGCTATATTAAAGGATTAAATAGCAAGTTGATTTTAAAACACTCCATTTTGGAACAAATAGTTTTAATGTAGTTTTATGGAGTACCCTTGATGTATCCATTAAAACCCATTAAGAAAACTATTTTATCTTAAGCCTATATACTCAATAAAATTCCACATTAAATTCAAAAACATACTTTTTACCTTTTAAAGAATATTTTAAAGTTTAAAGGTTTTAATTTAGTCAATTTGGTTCAAAGGAACACCCTTTGGATTTTTGACGACTTTATTAAAACGTGTCGATGTACAGTCGTGTGCAAATAAATCTGGGACAGTGTTTTTCACATGCAGATTCAGTTAAGAATTTGAAGAATATTTCCATGGATTTCCGCTTATCAGAGAGAGTTACGGGTTTCAGTACCTGTTGAAGTTTAATGTAACTCTTTCTGATAGCAGAAAATCCATGGAGATATTCTTCAATTCTTAACTGAATCTGCATGTGAAAAAAACACTGTCCCAGATTTATTTGCACACGACTGTATCATCCGATATTAGTATATTATGGGACAAGTGGTTGAAATTTTATCAGCCACGAGTTATATATACTATTTTTTCTACGAATTTTCACTCATTTAACAAATTAATGCACTTTAGAAAAAAGTCAACATAAAGTGACATTTCTCTTGTCACCAATTTCAATCTCTAGTGGTTGAAATGCAAGTTCAACCACCGGAATCAATGTCAAAATGACTGATTTCAATGTCATGAGTAGAAAAAATAATTTTTTGCACTCATGATTTCAAAATTCATATTTCCCGGTCATTCCCGATGCGCCGAAAATGACTTTTCCCGCACCGGGGTGTTTTTTACTTTCCCACAAAAACTATGGCAATTGTGTGTTGCAGGGGCGCTGTAAACGTCAACAAAAGCTAACAGGTGCTAGGATACGTATAAAAATTTAGTAATTTGTGCTGCCAACTCAGTAAAGTTGTAAAACACTAAATAATATTTTTTTAACTTTTTCAAATATTTTGAGTTATTCGTTACAAAAAACATTGTACCTACCTCTTTCGGGAAGAATTTTCCCGAACTTGTTAGGTAAATAACTATTTCCGCCAATCGTACTAGAACTGACACATTATTGACACAATTTTGTGGAGCAAAGTCAAACATTCCATTACACCAGCCGTTGCTAGGTAATTTACAATAAAACTGTACAGGAATAATATTCCCGGCCTAGGCAGGGAATATTTTTCGAATGTAATTATTGATGACTAGTGAGTCACCCGAACTACGCTTCGGTTCGCTAATTGAATTAAAAAAAGGATGAAAGGGATTCCCTCTCCAAGGGGGCCCTTAGGGCTCCGACCCTCTAAAAGGAACCCCTTGGGGCTCCGCCCCTCTGCAAGGAAGACCCCGGGTCTCCGCCCCTCTCCAAGGGGGCCCTCGTGGCTCCAACGCTCTCCAAAGGGATCTTCGGGGCTCCGCCCTTCTCCAAGGGGGCCTTCGGGGCTCCGCCCCTCTCCAAGGAAACCCTCGGGGTTCTGACCCTCCCCAAGGGGGCCCTCGGGGCTTCGACCCTCTCCAAGGGAGCCCGCGGGGCTCCGCCCCTTTCCAAGGGGGGCCTCGGGGCTCCGCCCCTCTCCAAGGAAGCCCTCGGGGTTTCGCCCCTCTCCAAGGGGGCCTCGGGGCTCCAACTCTCTCTAAGGGGGCCCTCGGGGCTTCAACTCTCTCTAAGGGGGCCCTAGGGGCTCCGCCCCTCTTCAAGTGGGCCCTCAGGGCTCTGCCCCTCTTTAAGGGTGCCCTCGGGGCTCCGCCCCTTTCCAAGGAAGCCCTCGGGGCTCAGACCCTCTCCAAGGGGGTCCTTGGGGCACCGCCCCTTTCCAAGGGGGCCCTCGGGGCTCCGCCCCTCTCCAAGAAATTCCTCGGGGCTTCAACTCTCCCCAATGGGGCCCGCGGGGCTTCGCCCCTCTCCAAAGGGGCCCTCGGGCTCCGCCCCTCGAGGCGTATTCACTCAATCAGGGACATGGCGTCTGTAATTGTCTTGACGAACACACACGTTTGGATCGTTCTCCTTTATTATATAGAGGATTTAGAAAGACACGTTTTCTTAATTTTTTAATTACTCGTATCGATTGGCGGAAAAATAGGGGTTCGCTCTCAAAATGGCGTCAAGCAAGCAAGCAATGAATAGTATATTGTGTATCTTGGACGAAAAGCAACATTTCCAGACTCCTGTGTTGTTGGGCTCGGCGTTCGCCTCGCCCAACAATATTCACAGTCGTCTGGGAATGTTACGCTTTTCGTCCTAGATACACAATATACTATTCATTGCTTGCTTGCTTGACGCCATTTTGAGAGCGAACCCGTGGGCCGAATTGGCTGATTTTGGTGTCAATCGACTCAGGGTGACGCAAGTAAGCCAGTAGTAGGATTTTGAAATTTTTATAAGTGACTTTTTTTATGTGGAATAGCTAACCTCAAAATTAACTCGACACACAAAATGGATTACTCTTGTACAAATTGCATTAAATGAATTATTTCGGGCCCAATTTGGGTGCAGAACGCTAGTCAACAATAATTGCTAAAATATTTAGTATAGATCTCTGTATTACATATTTTTAATTATTATGTATTATTATGTTGACTTTCCGGACAATATCCCAGCGGTTACGCCTATGCTAATAGAAACAAAAACACTTCGGGGTACTTACACCTGTTAATATATTGTGAACGGTACTCAGGTGTGCGCATTTGTTGTAAATTCGATTAAAGTAACAAAATGTAACAGTAATATGCAGAACTTACCGGTTTTTAATTAAATTAGGCACATAAAGATGAAAATGCACTAAATACAGTAATCACAAACCGGAAAAATTTGTGAGATTAGGATTTCATTCGTGGCAACACCGCTTTAAATCAATAAGGCCACGAGTTTCAACATATTAAAGCAACTTAGTTTTAAAATGAAATGTAAACAGACGTCTGCGAGAGTAATTGTGCTTAAAGTGGTAAATAAAACGCTGTTTAAGCCTTGTAAGATTTAAAATGTTCTATAAATTTGCAATCAGTTTTAATCTAGATCACGCCATGTTTTATATGAAATACAGACTCCGCCATGATGAACATTTTCAATAGCCAAGGAAAGAAATATTATTATTAAAATATTGCAATGGTATTTAGCCCTCCACTCAGCTCTGGTGGCAGTGCAAGAAAATTAAAAATCAAGTCACAAAAGCACAGAGTTGGGGTAATGCATACAACTGAGAAATTTCACATAATTTGTCAAATCGTAATCACACTGGCAAAAATGGCCAATAACATTGAATGTATTTGAATGAGCAGACAAGTATTCAAACTCAATTTTCATGTATTGGAGTCAGTAATATAATTTAAGTACAATATAAAAGGTTTGGGCAAAGTAGAAGCCGAACCTAAATTTAATAAAACTGGCACAGAAAGTTCAAAATATGCACAGCTTAAAATGAAGCGTAGAAAGTAAAATAATTAGAAAATGGACATTCCATGAGCATTTTAAGATGAAGGTAACTAAAAGGATGATCAGAGAAGGATAATGCAAAGAGCATAGAAAAGCCAGGCAAATCAAATATTACATGCAGCAACAAGACTTGGAAATTTGAAGAAAATCATACAGTGGCAGGAAAATTGCTTAAATTCAGACAGCAGGATATGAAAAAATATTGGTGTTTAAAAACGAATCAGTGTAGTGACAAAAATGGGCAGTTAAGTGTAATAAAATTAAGTGAGTGACGCTTTAAGACTATGAAAAATCAGAAATTCAAAGGACAATTAATTTAAGATCTATAATATTGTAAATAATATAGCATAAGGCCAATTTGAATTTATAAGTAGCTTCATTAAACTTAGTTCATTTCTTATTTTAAAATATTAGATGGTGTTTTGTTAATAAAGACCGATATCAGCCAACAATTGAATAAATTTTGTAAATGACAGATTGAGTTTTACTCCTACTTTAATTAAAGAATTTTAATATTTACCATTTTCTTACAATAAAATAAAGTGTACCACCAGATTCAGAAATTCGTGGTGCATCTACACAAATGAAAGTGGCAAAATCGCAAGCACAAAATTATTTTCTCTTCGGCTACCACTTCGACGAGAATGGGTCCCGATCGCAGTTCCCGCGGCAGCAGTTTACAGCTTTGTGGGGAGTCCTGAGCCTACAAGGGTGTTTCAGCAGCTCCGCCCAAGAGGTACCAGCACGCAACAGCAGTTTGAGCATCCCGGGGGCGAAGATTCCAGCGAGGCGCATCATAGAGGGCTTCCGAGACCAGCTCCGAACCTGCAGATTTAAGGTTAGTGTATTTGAACCAATTTAATCGGCGCTAGAGGGTTGGAACGAGTAATCATACCTAGAACCCGAGCTGCAGAACCAGATTCCCATTGAATTTCGTGTCCATGAGCAGTCAGATTTGCAGAAATTGTAATTTAAGATGCCATTTGGAGGTTAGAATAAACAAATGCAAGATTAGCGTTCTTTAACAATCAAGGCGAGGCTTTCGACCTGAAAAACAAATGAGTATAGTTACGCCGATTGAAGGCGCAATTATTTAAAAACTTACCTGTAAATTTGTTCATTAAATTCCTTTGATAAATCATTTCACACGCGAACTGACAGCGTAGTTTGAATTATTTGGGCCAGAATATCTGACAGATTAGTAGCACCTGCGCAGTGCGTTTCAAATATAAGTTCAAGTTTATATTTGCAGTGGCGCACCGTTCAACTTTTAAAATTGACAAATTAGGAACCCAAGACCCGAGATTTGAATTTCATGTTTTAATTGAGCTAGAGTATTATTCATTATCAGATAGATGTATTATAAATAAAAGGCGAACTACCGTAAATAACATTCTCAATTGGCGAACCCAGAAATAAATAATTAATCAGTCAAAATTTGATTGCAGCAAGATTCTAAAAATAATTGTGTGGTGAACTTTATTTATTAATTAGTTATATTACATTTACAATTATAATATCAAAGTCACTACATACTAAATGGTCGTCCAACGTGGGGCAAAACTAAATTAACTAAATTAACAGACAGCAATTAGTTAAAATTTATTTGAATTACCAACGAATAAGGTAAATTAATAGGTAGATTGTGTAGAGTTGTATTATTTTAAAAGCCTTATTTGTGTGGGTGTTTTGTCTATGAATGTAAGCACTCCAATTTTATCTGTAATCAACTAAAAATCGAACACAAAATGACTCCAAGGCAAAGGAAGAACGAGGAAGAGGAGCAGCAAGCCGAACAGGTTGTGGAGGCACAGGAGCCACCGACAGAACAACAGACACAGGGTGATCAAGCCGAAACACAACAACCCCAAGCTTCGAAATTAGAAACGGAGTTGGGTGGAATTATAGAGGCACTATTTCGGAAAATGGAGGAGACAGCACAGAGTGTGCAAGAACAAAGAACCGAAGCAGAAGAAAGGGACAAGAAATTAGCAATCGAAGCAGAAAAGACCAGAAAATTATTAGAAACAAACCGAATCGAAGCGGAAGAACGGGAGAAAAGATTGGTAGAAACGATCCGAAAGAATGCCGAGGAAAGAGAGGATAGGGCAGAACAGCATGCTAAAATCTTAGTCAAGGCAATGAAAGAAAAATTTTAAATAATGCAAGCTCAAAGTAGGGAAGAGATACAAACAAGAATCGACGGGTTAGGAAAGAAATTAGAGGAATTCAAAACCACAGTTAAGGAAGAAATACAGCAGGAAGTTTTGTAGATAGTGGACGAAAGCCTAAAGAGGAAGGGAGAAGAAATAGAAAACAAGATGTTAGAACTTGAAATAACAACTCAAGGAAGACTGGTACAACACCAAGAAGAAATGTAGCATGAACTTGGGAACTTCAGAAAAAATACAGAAGAAAAATGTAACAAAGCACATCAGGAACGAAATCAAAATGCGACCCGAATTGCCATAGTGGATAATCGACTCACGAGGGAGCTACAGGGGATCAATGAAAGATTCGAACAAACGCAAGAGTACCCTGTTGGCGTGGCACCTCCTAGCTTTAACACGGAATTCATACCGAAATTCGAGGGCAGATGATTTTCTTAAGCAAGCTTGACGACATCATTAAAACTATAACAACGGAATGCAGAAAGTTACAAGTGATCAATATGGCAATGAGGGGGAATGCTGAAGTCTGGCATAGCATTATAAAATCCAAATATGCAACTTATAAAGAATTTAGGGCGCCCTTTGTGGAACAGTACTGGAGTAATTCCCACCAAGCTCAAGTAAGGACAGAACTAACATCGAGCAAATACATTGTTAAAGGAGGGTCTTGAGAAATGTACGTGATGCACCGTTTCAACAAGGCACAGTACTTGACTCCAAAGCTGGCAGAAGAGGAAATGGTCCAACACCTGTCAAGACGTCAAGACGTTGCTCGATTTATTGGAAATTGTGCGAAACTATGATATGGCGGTATTTAACGAAAGAGGAGAGACCCGGACGACAGAACGTCAACATTTTAGTTATAAAAGAAAATTGGGTGATACTTTGGAAAATAAATTTAGGCCAAATAACAATTTTAATTATAATAATCAATATAACCAGCAAGACAGAAGAAATTTTGGAAACTTCAACAGACCATACAATCAGAACCGGGGATATTATAATAATAATTGGAGTAACCAGACCCTGAACAATTTTAATAGGGGGGACAATAGAAAAAACTACGAAGAGCTAATTGAAGAATAAGAAGAGATGCCAAGAGATGGAGCAAGCACAGAATAAAGACAGACAGTACATTAACTCACTATTTACAGAAAGAAACACGAATATGAACAATTCCGAAGACTTAAACCGAATAGAGATAGCCGAGGTGCACGAAGAGCCTTCGGGGGTTAAAAAAAACCCAAATTTTGTAAATATTGTTAATAATAGTAGTTTTAAGTACGTTGCTAATTTTGCCATCACCTTTGATATAACGTGGAAATATTTGTTGGAGGAAAACGAAGAATATGTAACAAACTCGTGTTTACCGTTTATAAAATTGTGAATTTTAAATCAAGAATACTATATGCTAATTAATAGTAGAGCAATGGTTTCTTTAGTACAGGAGGAAGTAATAAATAATCATATGAATAGTTGACGAAGCAACATTATAAAAGTTAACAAGATCGATTTATTGTCCGCAACAAAAAAGAAAATTTCAACAACTAGTAAAGTATTGGCAATAAAAATCAGCATAAATGGAAAAGAATTTGATGTCCGATTTTATATAGTAGCTGCCTTAAATGTACAGTTTGTAATAGGTTTTCATTCAGCAAGTAGGGATTAAAATAGATGGAATGCAAAAGTGCATCCAAGTTAATGATATTATAAAGCCTTGGTCTATTGAGGATCACGAGCTAAGAAATTGTTGCCCAGCTGAGATAACAGCGGGAGACGAAATGAATTGTTGCCCAGCCAAGTGTGCGGGAGACGATATGATTTGTTGCCGTGGCAAGAGAGCAGGAGACGAAGTTATTATAAATAATTATTCGATATTGGAAATAATGCTGGATGATGATCAGATAGGAAGTGATTATATACAATATCAAGGCAGGATTATGGAAATCATAGAGAAAAATGAAGATATAGTAAACCAGAAAACTGGACAAGCAAAGAAATATTGCTACAAACTTGTGTAGACGAATCAATGGGCTTTAAGTCGAAATCGTATCCTATACCATATGCACAGCGCGAAAAGGTGAAGCACGAGATACAACAAATGTTAGATGACGGTGTAATAAGACGCTCGAAAACAAACTTCGTTAATCCAATGGTGGTGGTGAAGAAAAGCGATGGTCGTTTTAGGTTATGTCTAGATGCACGTAAGATTAATTAGATTACGAAACCCCAATATGAAAGTCCGCAGACAATAATTGATGCTTTATTAAGTCAAATTTTTGACAAGAAGGTCTTATGGAAATTAGACTTGAAATATTCTTTGTGGTTGATCCCGTTACATGAGGACTCAAGAAAATATACAGGATTCTGCATAGAGGGGAAAATTTTTCAATGTAAGGTGGTCCCGTTTGGTTTGACGACGTCATGTGCAGCTTTAGCGAGATCTATGCAACAAATATTAAACAAGATTCTGAAAAATAATTGTGTGGTGAACTTTATTTATTAATTAGTTATATTGCATTTACAATTATAATATCAAAGTCACTACAATATATGCGCCTTAAATGCTCTTAAATAACTGAAGAACGGTGTGTCTAAACATGCAATTTAATAAAAAATGCATTTAGATGTTTAGATGCAAAATAAAATTTGACGATATTTTTAAATAATAGAAAAACACATTAAATTGATGGCGCTCGAGTTATGTCGAAGTGTTTTATTATATTTTGTCAGAAAAGTGCCGTCCGTTTTTTTACCAGAATAGTTTGCATTTGAATATTATTTTTTAATCTGCTTTATATACGTATGCGTTACGTTTAAAATATTACCACTCTGCCATTATAGAGACTTACAAAAGTTGTTCGACGTTAGTAAACAAAATAAAACTCTTAGGATTAATTATAATTTTTCTCAAGGTACTTTAGTCTGCCGCAAGTGTATTTTAAATGCAAAACGTCAGTTAATAAGTTTTAATAGATACATTTAACACCTTTGGTCCGACAAATGAGTGTTTTTAAGTTCAGTGACATCTGCAGGTATTAAATAGTATAAACTGAAAGTAAAAGGTATAAATAGTAAGTTGAGGTAATTATTATAATTGAGAGATTACTTATTATTTTGTATTTGTTAAATGATCATTATTGTGACGAAAGGGTATTTGACATTGGTTTTGTACTTTTATAATTAAAAGAGACAGCGACAGACGTTTTAATTGTCACATCATTTCGATTTTGGTTTTACATTAATAGTACAGGCGCCAGGGAAATCATTAATAGGGCTTTACGTGCAATTCTTGGTACCAGCATTTTGGGTTAATGGGTGGGTGGGGGGCTGTGCTCTGAGTCTAACTTTAAGTTTTCGGATCGATCGGAGAAATTGTTTTTCCGCAATATCGGAAGAAGTGTTGAAAACGGTTTTTTAGCAATTTCTCGTTTCCTGTTGCTCTGATGCTGAAATTGCATCAATAGAAGTTTGTAGTTTATGAAATTCCTCACAACTTTTGGAAATACCTTTTTCTCGTGCGCTCAACAATTCAAAAGTTGTTACCCCATAAAGCCAAGAAATTAAGGGTTGAAATGGGTTTTACGTAAATATATCGCTTTCAGTTAATCCTACGATAAAAAATACTCTTATATTTTTTGTAGAACAACTAATTTGCATAACATTTGTGTATGAGTATTTTTCCATTTGGACAATTATTTACCGTTCTACAGCGCCGCAAATGTCGTAAGTCATGTAAACCGTACATTTAATGTGCACTTTCGAACGGCCCTGTTCCTTTGACGTACAGTTTGTAGCGCGTCTTTTTATGTGGTTTCCCCGATATGCCTACTCCACGAAGTGTATTTCTAACAGTCTCACACTTCCCATGGTCTTTTTGATGGACCGGGTTCTGCATCGTTGATCCCACTCATTGCAGAATCGTTGATTTTATCGCCCTTGTCAAGTTATTTTTCCTTTGAAAAGAACTCGGAAAGAGAAAATATGTCGTCGTCGTAATTGATGTGATATTCGTCAACATCTGTAGTAAGCATTCTGGAGAATTCCTGCACGTTCTCAACGGATTCTCCGGCGCTAAGCAAATGACGGTGCACTTTAAACCCCCTTTGCGACAGCCATAGGCCTTTCCACATTTGGTCTTGCACCCGCATGAAATTAATTTTTTCTTCAAACGGCAGTAAAATATGGCATTATACTGCTGGATTGATGATGTTAAACTGTCACATTATTGCCAAGCGGCAGATAATATTATCTGCCGCTGACGACTTTATCTGCCGCTCGTCGGCGGCAGATAAAGTTATTATCTGCCGCTGGCAACTTTATCTGCCGCTGGCGAGATCAAGTAATTTTCTTCGAATTTTGTTCACAAAGTTGTAAATAATTTGTTATAAAAACGTTTGAAGAAAAAATACTATATGTTATTCGGAGCAAAAGTATCTTTATGTGGCTCGGCTGTACTTATCTGCCGAGCTTGCGTCCAGCCTCGTCACATAAAATATAACTTTTGCTCCTAATAACATAATATACTATTATTATTGCAAGAAGCGCGGGAGGCTCAGTGCTAGACACCTGTGTAAATGTACGGCCACTTTTCTTTCAGCCCCATCTTCCCGCGGGTAGAGTGTCACTAAACTTAAACAAAATAAAAATGTATATTCAAAATGAACGATTCACGACTCACCATGTGAAGAACAATCAACTCGGTTATTCTGTTATTTGATTAATTTTTTGAATCTAGACTGTAATATGTTTTTCTTTGCAAGCCCGGAAAACTGAATACGAAGA
The DNA here is from genome assembly GCA_940337035.1 of Agriotes lineatus. Lineage (NCBI taxonomy): Eukaryota > Metazoa > Arthropoda > Insecta > Coleoptera > Elateridae > Agriotes > Agriotes lineatus. The sequence goes on along the minus strand of CALNHX010000622.1, from coordinate 275,832 downwards.
AACAGCATTACTCTACATCATGAGTGAAACACGGCGATGCTGTATCAAAGCATATCTTGTTCTTGCATGCAGTTTCTGGTTGTGACACAACATCGGCTGCTTACGGTATGGGCAAAGTGAAATTTCTTAAAACCCTAGAAAAGACACCTACCCTGGAATCTGCAGCGAATCACTTTGTACAGAAGGATGTAGACGCGGATATCATCGCATTAGCGGGAGAGCAATTTTTTATTGCGTTGTACGGTGGAGACATCCATAAAGACAAGTCAATCAACTTGCTGCGATACAAACACTTCGCGAAATCCCTTGTGAAGTCAACGTTTAATCTGGCATCTCTGCCACCTACAAAAGACACGGCCAGGATGCACGCATTCCGGACATACCATCAAGTTTAATCCTGGCTTGGAAATGACACTCTACCCGCGGAAAGATGGGGCTGAAAGAAACGTGGCCGTACGTTTACGCCGGTGCCTAGCACTGAGCCTCCCGCGCCTACTGCAATAATTAAATCAATTTCATGCGGGTGTAAGACCAAATGTGGAAAGGCTTGTGGCTGCCGCAAAGAGGGTTTAAAGTGCACCGCCATTTGCTCCATATGCGCCGGGCAATCCTGTGAGAACCTGCAAGAAATCTCCAGAATGCTTACTACAGATGAAGACAAATACCACACCAGCTACGACGATGACATATTTTCTCTTCCCGAGTTTGTTTCAAGGGAAACACAACTTAACAAGGGCGACAAAATCGACGATTCTGCAATGATTGGAATTGACGATGCAGAACCTGGCCCATCAAAAAGACCAAGGAAAGTGTAGAAATACACTTCGTGGAATAGGCCTATAGGGGAGACCACGTAAAAAAAACGCGCCACAAGATGTACCTCAAAGCTGATGTAGAAAACAGTTGGTGCGACACACTCGAAGGAACAGGGCCGTTCGAAAGTGCACACTAAATGTACGGTTTACGTGACTTGCGACATTTGCGGCGCTGTAGAACGGCAAATAATTGTTCAAATGGAAAAATACTCATACACAAATTTTATGCAAATTAGTTGTTCTACAAAAAATATAAGAGTATTTTTTATCGTAGGATTAACTGAAAGCGATATATTTAGGTAAAACCCATTTCAACCCTTAATTTCTTGGCTTTATGGGGTAACAACTTTTAAATTGTTGAGAGCACGAAAAAAGGCATTTCCAAAAGTTGTGAGGAATTTCATAAACTACAAACTTGTACTGATGCAATTCCAGGGCCAGAGCAACAGGAAACGAAAAATTGCTGAAAAACCGTTTTCAACACTTCTTCCGATATTGCGGAAAAACAATTTCTCCGATCGATCCGAAAACTTAAAATTATACACAGAGCACAGCCCCCCACCCACCCATTAACACAAAATGCTGGTACCAAGAATTGCATGTAAAAATTCCCTGGCGCCTGTACTATAAACAAAAAATACGAATTTTTTAGGAATTAAATAGTCTTGATCATGCTTAAATCCACCTGAGTTTTTTAAGAGTAAATGTTTCTACGTGAGCTAGTTATATCTAATAACATTAATAATTCAAAATTTATTTAAAATGTAAATGAGTTACTTAATTTTTATTTTCAAAAGTGATTTGATATAAAATAAACCATTGCATTATAGTCAATTATCTTATTAAATAGGTGCTACGTCAATCTTAACAATATATACAGGGTGTCCAAAAAATGGTAGATTAACTCTACGGTGCGTTACTGAGAGATGCCTTATGAACCCTGGAAAAATATGAAAAAAAATCCCTGGGCCGAATTTTTCGAAATATTGCGCAATTAATAAAAAATAAATCTGGCAACATTGATACTGCAACAATTTCTCAATCAAAAATGTATCCATAGTAAGTTGTTAATATGTTGGTGACACTGTAAGTCTATGTCAAATTCGAGGTTAGTAGGTTAGGTTTTGCGTCAGTTTTGACACAAACTGTCGCAAAACCTAATCTGCTAACATCGAATTTGACATGAACTTACAGTGCCACCAACATATTATTCATACAACAAATATTTCAATGCCAAGCTTGATTTCGTATATTATTATTGTACAAAGCCTGTTTGCCATATTTAGTAATTGACAAACTCAACAGGAAATCAGTTTTTTAAAATACTTAAATATTGAAAACAATTTAGTTAAATCCCAAGAATATTAAAAAAACAGATATTTTAATAAGTCCCAGATATATTTGACACTATAATTATACACTAGTTACTTAAATAAATGGATTTCATTACCCACCTTTGACCAGAAATATTTCGAAAAATACGGCCCAGGGAATTTTTTCATATTTTTCCATGGTTTATTAGGCATCCCCAAGTAACGCACTGTAGAGTTAATCCGCCATTTTTTGGACACCCTGTATAGATATTGCAGTTTGTATTATTGGAGTGGGTCTCCTTCCAGCAAAAAATCCATACACACGAACATCGATAGATATGAACCAAGATAAGGAGGGCGAGTGTGGGGATCTCTCTTGGTAAGAGTTTGATAAAAAGACCGATTTGGCATATACCGGGTGACTATAAATGATTGAAATTTTTTTTCTTAGGTTGGCACCGTTTATGTTGGTGGCATTGTAAGTCTATGTCAAATTCAATGTTCGCAGGTTTAGGTTTTGCGTCATTCTATGTCAAAACTGACGCAAAACCTAACCTGCTAACCTCGCATTTGACATAGACTTACAGTTCCACCAACATAAACAGTGCCAACCTAATAAAAAAAATTTCAATCATTTATAGTCACTCGGTATTACTTCCTTTTACTATAGAGAAAGTATTGGATTCATGCCAAAAATTCGAAATTGAGTTTTCAACAGATCTTCACGTTTTAGAGTCCCCTGAACCCAAAAAACATGTTTTTGTTCATTGGTCTGTCTGTTTGTGTGTGTGTGTGTCTGTCTGTTTGGCTGTAAACAGAATATCATAAAACGAAAAGAGGTATGGCGTTGAAACTTCATAATTATGTAAGATTTGTGTACTATGTTGATGCGACAGCAAGCTTTTGAAGAAAATCGCATAACCGGAAGTATGTGTTTACTATTGATTTTTTTAAGTTTTTTCGATTTCTGACAAAAACGGCTCTAACGATTTTTTTCAAACTTTACATTTTGATTACATTTTAAATGTGTATTGATGTGAGATAGGTGATTTTTCAGTTGAATACCTACCTCTAAAATGAGTTTCTTTTGTTTTTCTTTTTTATTAACTTCTGTTTTAAATAAAACACTCTATATATTATTACATTTTTAAATTTTGTCTTTTCACCTAACTCTCTGTTTTGTACGGTTTCTGTAGAATTTTCAATTCTTGAAAATTTTTGACAAATAATTCAACATTTTAAATTGAATTTTTGGCTAATTATAAGATCACTAAAAGGAAGTTGTGTGTGTATTACACCAGATTTTTTAACTATGCACTAGCATTTTAAACGATTTTATCTACAACTATCGCATAATCTATGGATTACTAACACTGATTTGACAAGTTATGACAGTTATTACTATTATCAGTTGAATAATATTGAGAATTCGATGGAATAATATTACTCAATCGTTACGTCAAAACTAAATCACATGCATTATTTTCGCACAAGTAGGTGGTGCGATGTTACTATAACGATGACATTAGTTTTTACAAACATCAATAATTTGGTAATTTTTTTGTATTTCGATTTGTTTCGTGTACAAGATGAGTGATACGAATACTTCTGATGAAGACGAAATGCGTAGCAGTACACCTACCGAAATATTAAAATTAGCCGCAAGCACAACAGAGAATCTTTTACCTATAAAATCAAAAGGGAAGTATGATCCCGCATATAAGAATTTTATGGATTGGCAGTTAAGGCTAAAAACGACTTCTTTTTCTGAAAATGTGTATTTTGCTAAATTAGCCAAGAAGTACAAGTCGTCCTCACTATGGGCGTTATACTCAATGCTTAAAAGTACCTTGAATATTCACCAGAACATCCATCTTGAAAATTACATGAAGTGGCAAGCGTTTCTAAAACGCCAGTCCGAAGGCCATCGACCAAAAAAAGCCAAGACTTTTACACCGGAGGAACTGAATAAATTTCTTAAAGGAACACCAGATCATCCATTTCTTCTGACCAAAGTAAGTGATCGAAAACGAAATTGTAAAATTTCTCATACCGTAATGTTTTGTACAGGTGGCATTAATCATGGGTTTAATGGGAACCTGTCGCACTAACGAATTGTATTCTATGAACATTGAAGATATAGAAAATTACAATGGAGCTCTTGTAGTCACTATACCTATCACCAAAACAAAGACGTCTAGATCGTTTACCGTGTCAGGTGAATTTTACGAAATTTGTAGAAAATATCTTGCACTGTGACCACCTCATGCCAAATCGGGCTCTTCATTGTTAAATTACCAGAATGGTAAATGCACAATCCAAAAAGTTGGTATAAATAAGTTAGCTGCTATGGGCAAACAAATTGCTGTTTTTGAAACTTAAAGATCCTGAACTTTACACGGGCCATTCATTTCGTCGATCTTCGGCAACAATTTGTGTGAGCGGAGGTGGTGACATCACAGCAGTGAAAAAACTAGCGGGATGGAAATCAACCGCTGTTGCCGAAGGTTACATCGACGACAACATAAATAACAAGTTAGAAGGAGGAAGAAAAATTGTGGAAGTAATTAACAAGAATAATTGCACCGTACAAAGTGTAAATAATATTACAAGTACCACTACTACATGAAGTACTAAATATCATTTAATGGATAAAGAAAATCCATCTCTAACTTTTAATAACTGCGCTAATATTACTATTAATTATAATTACCATGCTAACAAAAATTAATAAAATATTGTTATTTTCCTAAAAGTTGTAGAAATATTATTTTCAAATTAATAAAATATTGTTATTTTCCTAAAAGTTGTAGATAAAGTATAGTATTCGACTCGCGTGTAATGGCCATTACCCACTCAGATGATTACACCACTCGCTGGCGCTCGTGGTGCAAGTTTCATCTTCATGGGTAATGGCCATCATTACACGCTCGTTGAATAATATACTATTTATTGATTGAATGTCAAATCAGTATCTGAATAAACTTGACGTTGACATTTTTGAAATTTAAATGTGATTGTCAACATGACGTAAGACATAAAATGGCGACCAACCATGGGAATCGTGACCATGTATGACCAAAATGTTAATGTTAGTGTATATAAGCGACTACACCAAAACTTACAGTGACTTTATAATCACAGTGTGGTCATACGTTGGTTATCTTTTCTATTGCGCAGATCTAGAATTCCTTTTGTTACATCACCATGGTTTTCCATACAAGCTTATTTTGACGTTGGAAATCTCAAGAAAGCCAACAATCATCTGGCCACACTGTGCTTATATAGGTAAAATCACTTTACCAAAACGTGATCCAGAACGACCCCTTTTGTTTAGCAGGCAATTCAACTAAGCACTACTTGCGGTCAACGAGGGCTGTAAAATAGGGGTCATGTCAGCAGATTCCTAGAATATTATTATGAAGAAGTGGAAGATGTCAGTTATTTAGTAAATGGGCTGAATTTGCGAAGAGCACATGCTGTGAAACTTTATTTCGTTTTCTAACAAAGTTTCTAGCATTTTACACAAGCATAGCACTGATCTTACACTCAGTTATAACTGATAACTGGCGTTTCGCATGTTCAAACGGCGTGCTGTGCTATTATTTGTATTTACACTCAAAGAATAAAAACGTACATAATTTTAATATGCTTCTACCATAAAACATTGAAGGAAAATCACCCACGAAAAGTAATAAACAATGCAGAGTACATGATAAAAAAAGCCAGTTGTTAACATTAACGTATTGAAAATATCACTATTATTACTATTGCTATTAAGCTATTACTATTTTTTTTTGCTTGCAATTATAAATAGTTATTTGTTTCATGAGTCATTAGTACAAAAAATGCATGATTTCAGGACAAGTAAGACAGATCGCCGGACGACGCGCAGCGGAGTCCTGTGGGTCTTACCCGTCCCGAAAACGCATTTTTTGTGCGAATGAAACATACTATTTTGTCTCCAACTACTCATAAATTCGGTAATATGACTTATTTAGAATCAAACGATGTAGGCAACATTGTGGAACATTCATGGCGCAGATAAACTATCACTATATGAGGAAAATAAACTACAACGACGAAGCGTTTGTTTTTCATTTAAAATTTACCATGTAAAACCCTATCTTGCGTTCAATTTTGTACTAGTGCAAATATGAATCGAATATGGCGTCTTATTCGTGTGGTTGAAAAAAAGAGTATTTAAAGTGAATGGAGCACCAAGCTCATTGTTTTCAGACTGTCAACGCGCGGGCATCGAAAATAATTAAACCAAAGTGTTCAGATTGTAAATGATCGTTAAATACAAGCTTCCTTGTTTCTTTAACACGGGCTCGTTGGTTGGTGCAAAATTGTTTATGTTTCACTGAAGTTCTTACAGTTAATTAAACTTAGGAATATCAATTAGCAGAATCAGTGGTAGCGCCCTTGGGAGGACTTTCCATTATTGTAGCTATAATGTAAACGAAATGCATTCACATAGAATTATTAGCCGAATGTCTGTCAGGTTGTGCTTACATTAAGGTGGCTAACGTTTGTGGGGATTTTTAATTGAAAATGTTGTATGACATAAATGCTCAATAATTTTTAAAGTAACTAATTCAGTCTATTTACTAACCTATACTATTAACGCATACAAACACAACCTCTAATCATCGGACTATTATGAGATTATGATACTGTTTCATACAGCAAGAGAATGAGCAATACCACACAAACTACATAATTATCTTCCAACTTGTGTTGCGTAGAACTTATTGATTGATTTCCAGTTGAGAAGGAACTTGAAATGTATTCGAACTGCGATAGTCATTAGAATTCTGTCTAAATATAACGTGTCGAGTTTAAAAATGACTAACCTATATTTTGAGAAATGTCTGTTGTCACTTTTTGAGGCATCTTCCATGAACAGTAAGCAGCTGTTTAGGCGAAAACGGGAAATCGAAATTCAATAAAACTCGATTAGATTATTAACGTGAATGTAACTATAAGTAAAGAATACGAACATAAACACAATTCCAGTTTATCAATATATAAAATGGGAATATGTAATGAAAAACGGAAAAATCGTTTCCAATTTCATCAACTTATTGCTCGATCCAGACATCTTTTCAAAAGTTACAACGTTCCCCTGAGATGAAAATTTATTTAGGCGCTAAAAAAGCGATATGAGCCCTTCTTCTTCTAACAACGTTACCAACGGCGATATAAAGCAACAACATTCCCGTGCGTATTCATAATGTGGAAAGAGTCCTGACTTAAGCCTTTTTTGAACTCGTGATATCGCTACTGTTCTTCGTACAAAGGCCGTCTCCTATGAGATTACTATAGTAACTATTAATTTCTTAAAATTATTATTTAACTTAGATACAGAGCAGATAGGGATAGTTTTGGATTTTCATAGAATTATCTAAAAATACCGAATAGTTTTTCAAGCTGAACATGTTTTATAATGTTGATTCAGATCTACAATACATATAACTTGATCGTTTTCTATTTGATTTATTTAAATTTACAGAAATATATTTCTTTTTATAATAAATATCAAAACACTTTGAATCCTTTTTTTAATCGTCAGCCAACTGCGACGGAAAATAGATACTAAATAAGTGCTAAAAATACAATTAAAAGAAGGACTATATAATATATATAAGTACGAGGCTTGTCCGTAAAATAAGATCTCCAATTTTTTTTTCTCAGAGAAAAACACGTTTATTGATTAATGCATTGTTGGAAAGCCTAGACTTTCTACTACTTTTCTACATAATCCCCATTGCGATCGATGCATTTTTGCATGCGGTGTAGCATTTTTCGTATACCCGTGTCATAGGACTCTCCCGTCGCGAAAATATAATAAAAAACGATATAATTTCCAGGCATTAAACCTATGTGGAAGTGGTATAACAGGAGCTCTATGCAAAACTTGAATACATCCGACAATAAACGAACAAGTTACACCTCGGTGGATATATGAAACGAAAATGTAAAAGTATAATTTATGAAAATAAAAAATTGGTTCTAAAGTTTTTATGTAATACTACGGAACTACTTTATGCAATATGTAATATTCTTGTGTCTATTTTCAATTCTAGAGAGCTACTAATTTCCATCAGAAACCAAAGTCCGCAATCTCTGAGGCCTCCGAAAAGGAGGTCGTCTCATATGTTTCCACAATATGTAGGGCCTTAAAATGGCGGACGCAGCAGGAAAGTTGAAAGAGCAACCCTGAATCTTAACAATTGCAGTTACCGTTGCATTATTAAACATATGCAAAGCATAGGCTACACACATTTTTTAATAAGTGGTGGGATTCAAAACTACGAGAAGCGTTCAACTATGAATTATAATTTGAATTGCACTCCAAAAGACAAAGCCATGCGCAGAAGTTGTATTTATACATTAATTAATGCTCTGGAACAAGTTCTAACTTCATTCAGTCGTTAAGTCGTCAACATTCATTTTCGTACAATTGGCAAGCATGAGTGAAGTGGGAGTGCATTTAAGCGTCGAACAACGCATTATTAGTAAATTTCTTATCAATGAAGATATCAAACCATAAAAAATTTTGGTGAGAGTTAAGACAGTTTGATACGCAATCGCTATCAGACATAAGGGTTTACAAAAGGACTAAAGTGTTTAAATATGGCTGCAAAGGTGCTGAGAATGAAGTATGAGTAAAATACTCTTATTTGAAACGATCGTCGAATTACAGTGAAAGAGATTCCTTCTGCATTAAATATAAGTAAGAGTAACTTGAAACAAATAACGAGTTCCCTGTCTGTGCCTTAACAGGGTAATGCTCGACCTTATTTTGCTATTCACTCACTGACTACGATCCATAAATTGAAATGGACCATGCTGCCCCATTTATCATACATTTCGAACCTTGTTACATCAGCTTGTTTATTTGTTTGGACCCTTAAACGAGTTTCTAGGAGAAAAATACCTCGTTGTAATGAAGAAGTCATCGACATTGTTCAGGAATGGGTGTGACAGCAGCCAAAAGAATTTTTTTCTCGTAGAATACAGAAACTTTCGGAAAGATGGCACCAGTTTGTAACGTTTCACCCAGCGCGAATGCGGAGAGTCGCAGGTATTACGCCGCGCATCTAAAGGAAGGATCCTCCGCTCTAACGAACCGGCGTGAACCGCTGATTACACCAGCCCAGGGTATATAAGGAGAAAACGAAGTCAGTACCAGAGAGAATTTTTTCCGAACCTCCTCCAGATCTGATTCCGCTCAGGAGAGCCTTCGGGCTTTTCGAGAATTTTCCTAATCCTCTCTCCTAGTCTATTCCTACTCAGGACTTTTCGAGGGGACTCCTACCAGTTATCCCAGCACCTAGTCACTAGGGGGGTCACTCCAGACTCATCGGTGGCGTTTTCCAGCACCTGGTTACTAGGAGGGTCACTCCAGACTCTTCAGTGGCGTTTCCAGGCACCTGGTCACTATGGGGGTAACTCTAGACTCATCGGTGACATTTGCCAGCACCTGGTTACTAGGAGGGTCACGCCAGACTCTTCGGTGATGTTTCTCAGCACCTATCACAGGTAAAACCAGATAAACTCGCCGTCCGCCCACAGTACACCTGCAGTTCCGCCGATAAATACTAGCAGTGCCAGGTACGCATGTAATTTAACTTGATATTGCCTGCACTTTTGTCCGTTCAACAATTTAAAGACCGAATTTAATGTTTACGTACCGCCATTAAGCGGTTTTTGCTCACTATCAGTTTCTGTATACAGGCCCGTCGAACTGCATACGGGACATCGGAGCTACTCCATGTATGGACTGTTCAGTCACTACCAGGCCCCAAATCTAAACAAACGAAACCCACCGTCAGAGGAAACTCGAGTTGTTTACAAGCATTGTTACATTTTTATTTCTTTGTCTGATCAAATACAATTTAATTTGATATATGTATCTAAACATATTATACACTGATACGAAATATTTTGGGTTTTTTCTGGGTAATTAAGCTTGAGTTTATTATTGGAACTTTGGCATTCTGAGCTGCTTGGGAAGCCAGTATCAGTCTGGTAATTATAGCAAACAGATTAAACAATTAAATTAAATTAAACTAGCCCGTCTGGCTACAAGTTTATTAAAAGAGAGGGAGACTGAGTAGAACAATTACATGATATACATTAGAGTCCTTGTGCTTGTTTTTGAATAAATATTAAATTATGATTTATAATTGAACGTTCTTCGTAGTTCTATAATTTTCGAAGTCAATTTGGAACCGAATTTGTTTTGAATTTCAAATAGTTTCAGTAAATATTTTTTACGGCACCCGTCCTAAAAATCATGCGTTACTGTACAATTTTTAAACTGGAAAGTACTTCTTTACAGGACGATTTTGGAAATGTTTTGTTTAGAGGACTATTTTGGAAAATTGGCATTTTGATTGGTTTGTAATATTTGTGTACCATAGTTACTACGAAAATTAACGACATTGATTTGTTTGCAATATTTATTCACTGTGGTTACTAAGGAAATCATCTAAAAATATTCCTAGATTATTACAGACATGTAATGCTTGTTTGTTATTGTAATGTTGCAATATTTCTGTAAAATTAAGAAGTAATACAGGTTCCTAAAGATACAGAACTTGTAAGTTTCAGGCCTTGCTTTTGACATCGGCCTGAAACTTGCCTACGCGTCCTGTAAAGATCTTCTTTTCAAACTTGTTACGTAAGCTACTAAAAACACATTTTATTACAAGGAAGTTTATATTTTGCAACAGCATTATGGGAAAGTTTGATTCGAGTTGTAATAGATTTGTTCTTAGTATTTTAAGTAAGTAAGGCGCATCTGTGAAATTTTCCATTCCTTTCCGTTGGAAGTGCAACATAATTTTTTTTAGGAAGTCGGCAAAAATGTATTCTTAAATTCCTCAAAATTCTTTAATTTTGGTTCCCATGTCACTCACCATTGAAAACAATAACACTTGCCTAATCTGTAGCATGATTTTTGTTGACATAGAACTGTAATTTTTTTAAGTTTAAAATTATATATTGAAGTCTTGTTTAACTTATCAACATTCCATTTTAATGTTACCTATTGGGTTAATCTATAAATTTGGTTTAAGGGGGTGAGTGTGTTACAGAACCAAACGGTACTTAAAACACAACACTGCCCATCACGGTGCAACAGGCCCTTACTTAACTTTACTTCAATAATAAGCACTTCAAGGGGATGTCAGATCTGATGTATGCTTACTTTTAATTGTTACATTTTCCCAACACAGTTGTTTAGCTCTGCATCAAGTTACTCTGGCTAGTGGTTCAGTCGCGACATAAAGTTTGTTCGTTCGACGGTGGGTTGGGGCTAGATAAAAGCTTAAAGGATGATTGAGTTGGCTCCACGGATTCTTTACTTGGATTTACGATTATTTTCCCTCAGAATCAGAGATGGGGGAATCGCTTCTTTAGGCAGTTGTATGCGGCAGCGCTCGCCACTGGGACTTACCTCTGCTAATATTTGTAGTTTGTTTGCTAACTGCTGTACAATTCTTAATATAACCTAGGAACATACAGTAAATAAACACGAAATATGACGAAACGTCTATTGAATATTTCAAATATTAAGTGATTGACTTTATCAAATGCTTTGGCAAAGTGGGTATACATGGTGATTTAAATTAAGTGCGCACCATTGCTATCTTTGTTATTATTAATTTTACAAAGTAGGTTAAATTAGCAAACTAGTAGTGTTTTGTAGCGCTGATTAATATGCAATTAATAAAAAAACAATCGAATAACAAATTTGCGACAAAATTTAAAATTTTAAGTTTTTTTTAAGAGAACACCCTGTATATATTTCAAAAACTTGAAATAAAAATTAATTTTTGATATAAAAGTCTTAATACACTATTGTTTTAAAATGAATATTAAAGAAGTTAGGGGAGATTTTAGTTTACCTATATCAACAATACACCGTACTTACGAAAAATTCATAGTAGGCTGATACTAAAAACAAAAACAACATAAACATCAGAACTGTCAAAATCAATTTGTCGTACGTTTGGTTGTCGAAAGTAATTAGTGTTGTTTATTTATTTCTTATGGTTTTGTTACTGTTTCTGTTTATCAGACTTAAAACCAGCCTGCAATGAATTTTTTTGCACTCCTCTATTAAAAATCAAGTGACTACGCACGGAACCAACGATCGGAAACGTCAAATTTACAATCATTCTCGCTTTTTACCGCACTAATGCTTGCAACGAGCACAGAGATTTTTCTCGTTTAAAAAATGGTTTAAAAGTAGATTATTGTATCAAAGCCGAAGTTTATAATAAAAAAATGCATTTTACAACTTTTATTAAGATAATACAGCAGAAATACTCTCAAAATAATTAAAAATCATTACAAGCCAAGTCAGCGCCATCTGTGAGAAATTCTATAATACAGTCCTGTCACTCGGATTTCCACCTAACCAAAAAAAAAAAGTGCAAACGAGGTACCCAGGTAAATACAAAATCATATAATATTAATTATTGTTTTCTTTATCATGGTTATATATGTTTATATTTAATGTGCAATTTTCGCAGGTAGAAATAGAAATGCCCGGACATCTTATGGTGTTTTCATTTGTAAGGGCCTTACTTATATATGCATTAGCGACATGGCTAGTATTTGACCCTGAGGGACCTGACTCGGACAAAGTTTCTGCCACTTGAATTTTATTTATTAAAGATTCTTGAATGTAGCCTTCCGCAACTGCGGAGGATTTCCATCCACCATGCCGTTTAATTGAAAGAAAGTTACTTCCTTTGTTCGCCAACAATTTTGCGCTGCTTCTGCGAAAGCAGTGCCCCGTATACTCGTGAGCAACTTTAAGTAAGTTGCAATGAAAGATGGTACTTTCCCAATAGTATTTACACAGAACGGTATGTAAGGAAAAATCTGTCATTATTTTTGACTAACAACCTTTTTACTGAGTAATAATTTCAACCCATTCATTTTTCGTTATAGCAAATTCTCTTTTAACATATGTTTTTGTTTCAGGAACAGAAACTGGAATGATATGATCTTTAAAAACAATATCCTTAATCAACATTTTGCAAAGTTCTCCTCTGCGGCATGCTCCAGAAATGCCAATAACCAACACTGTCTGTAAATGAATGTTAGATGTGAGGACCATGTTCAAATAAATAAAAAGTAATTACCTTCATGAGTAAATATTCTTTTCCGCCAATCGTACTAGAATTGTCACATTATTGACACAATTTTGTTGAGCAAAGTCAAACATTCCATTACATCAGCCGTTGCTAGGCAATTTAGAATAAAACTGTACAGGAATCATTCAAACATTTAATTACATCAGCCGTTGCTATGTAATTTACAATACAACTGTACAGGAATAATATTCCCGGCCTAGGCAGGGAATATTCGAGTACTATTTCCTAATTTTTGTAATTACCCGTATCGATCGGCGGAAAAATAGTATGTGTATCTTGGACAAAAAGCAACATTCCCAGACTCCTGTGTTGTTGGGCTCGGCTTTCGCCTCGCCCAACAATATTCACAGTCGTCTGGGAATGTTACGCTTTTCGTCCTAGATACACAATATACTATTGTTTGGTGCATTTATTAAGAATTTTGTGATATGTTTATCATCAAGAACTTGAGATTTCTTATGACAACGATGTTCGGTTTTCCTTTTTAAAAGGGCTATTAATTTCGGATATTTTGAAATGTCAACATTATTTTTAAGGTTTAAACAAGACTTTAACATGCTGTATATTGACCATAACGACTTCTTATGTTCGCATATTTCTTGGAAATAGGCCAGTAAAACATTTTCAGTATGATTTTTTATTTTTTTCACTTCACACCATTTAACATATGAATTATAGGTATTTTCATACCTGTGTCGTGATTTTATTGGCAATAAATTATTTACAGCTACATTTGCTGTGTTTCTAATTTCGGGTGGTGTACATTCCAAGTCTTCTTCGTCCGAAAACATGCTTGAATTGTTCTTTTACTCAAAAGTTTGTCGACCAAAACTTGACAGTTATTTAAATGATCAGATAGTTACCTACATTATTGACATCAACGCACCGACTTGATTTTTTTCGACAAATTAAAGGCGAATAATTTCTATATTTACATTTCTCGGCATTGTGGAGGATCCGTGCAAAAAATAATATACAAGACACGTGCGGGAACAGTTTTGCTTTATTCGTGCGACATTCTTCAACTCGTGCGCTACCGCGCACTCGTGTAAAAACTATCACACTCATATGCAAAACTGCAGTTCCCGCACTTATCATGTAATAGTATATTACATAACAAGGTGGGAAGTGTTTCATTACTGTCGAGAGATTAGGTAGTTTACCGAGACGCGTAGCGTCGAGGTTAACTTTATCTCGAGACAGGGATGAAACTTTCCACCGTGGTATGTATACTATTTTATTTGCAATCATCTAATTTTAAAAATCTGGTGTGATACACTCACACAACTTCCTTTTACAGTGATCTTATAATTAGTTAAATATTTAATTTTTAATTTTTAAGCATTTGTCAAAAATTTTCAAAAATTACGAATTCTACAAAAACGGTACAAAATAGAGCGTTAGTTGAAGAGACAAATTTTCTCTAAAATCTTAAGCAGAATTCAAAAATGTAATAATATACCGGGTGTTCTATTTAAAATAGGAGTTAATAAAAAAAATAGAAAAAAAAACAAAAGAAACCCACTTTAGAAGTATTCAACTGGAAAATCACCTATCTCACGTTAATGCACATTAAAAATGTAATAAAAATGTAAAGTCTGAAAAAAATCGTTAGAGCCGTTTTTGAAAAAATCGAAAAAAACTAAAAAATCACAAGAGTAAACACCTACTTCCGGTTATGCGATTTTTTTAAAAAGCTTGCTGTCTCATCTACATAGTACACAAAACTTATATATGAAGTTTCAACGCCATACCTCTTTTCGTTTTTGAGATATTCTGTTCACAGACACACAGACAGACAGACACACAGACAGACAGACAGACAGACAGACAGACACACAGACCAATGAAAAAAAATATGTTTTTTGGGATCAGAGGACTCTAAAACGTGAAGATCTGTTGAAAACTCAATTTCGAATTTTTGGGGTGAATCCAATACTTCCTTTACGGTAAAAGGAAGTAAAAATAACTACAATTGAATTCTGAATAATAGATATCTTGATGTAGCTAATATTTTTGTTGCCATGAAAACAACGCACTCAATGTTTTGTTACCATGGAAACACCCCACTCTTCAGGTATGTAATATTTTTCGGGGTATGTAATAATTTCCTGGCTAGTTTCAAGTAATCATC
The DNA here is from genome assembly GCA_940337035.1 of Agriotes lineatus. Classification (NCBI taxonomy): domain Eukaryota; kingdom Metazoa; phylum Arthropoda; class Insecta; order Coleoptera; family Elateridae; genus Agriotes; species Agriotes lineatus. The sequence continues at coordinate 260,387 of CALNHX010000622.1, read as the reverse complement.
TAGTTCCCAGCTGTTGTCATGTCATGAAATTGACACATTACAATGTGATTGCGAATAAATAACTATTACAGTAGAATAATGTATGTATTTATCTATAAACTGGAACTTGCGATAACTTCTTTAGTATTCATTTTAAGACAATAATGTATTAAAACTTTTATATCACAAATTTATTTTTATTTCAAGTTTTTGAGAAATATACAGGGTGTTTCATTTAAAAAACATTTTTTTAAATTTTGTCGTCAACGAGTTATTCGATTGTTTTTTTTATTAATTGAATATTAATAAGCACCGAAAACACTACTAGTTTGCTAATTTAACCTAATTTGTAAAATCAATAATAACAAAGATAGCAATGGTGCGCACTTAATTTGAATCACCCTGTATATTACATCTATTCGACTGCCGTTATCTAATGCATTTATTATCGAATTTAAAAATGTTATCACTTATCAAGTTTGTTTCGGTTGACCTTAACCTGAGAAAACGTATTTTGATATATGATTTTGTTACGGTTCTTTTGTAGCTTTCCCTGTACTAGTAAAATTTTGATAGCTGAACTTTTATTCCTAAGTATTAGCCCGTGGTTTCAGTTGGTGATTTTGCAGGCATTAGTATAGTTTATAGGTGGTTACGTATGCAACTTCCCTAGTAATCAGCTGGATGTCATTATTTAAACTTATTTTGCTCCAATTCTACAACAGTACGTACATTAATTATAATCTAGATTCCTGGCCTGATTTTTGCTAGGGTATAATGTTGTTATTTTAGAAGTCAGTCAGATTTTATTTTGGAAGAATTTTGATGTCCTGGAATTTGTAGAACAGGTGATTGCTTCTCACGTTCCTTTCCCGTTTTAAACTTCGTGCAAGCTGTGCCCCGGCTCTGTACTTCATTTATGAGCTAATTGGTTTGGCTCCGCTCCGTTTCGATTTGATGGAGGATCTACAAGTATAGGAGCCCTCTTTAAGACGTTAGTAATTGGTTTGTTAGTACTGACGTAAGCCCTGGCTTCTTAATCGATGGCTTATTTGGAAATTTCTTTGTACGTTTTTAGCCAATTTTGGATGGGACTCAATTATGCCGAGAAACAGTCATGTGTTCCTGTAATTTGATGTGTTGCACTTGGATTTCGCAATCTGCCTGTCACGGTGCCTGCTAGGAAATAGGAGCTCGCTCATTGCCACCCTCTCGCATCTCCTTCGGCTTCCAAAGTAAGGCCCCCTGCGTTGCTTGACCTACTGCAGGAAGCGAGCGCACTCGGCTCCAGCCATCTCGGAAGTCCCAGGTGTGATATTGCAAGGAAACCTGTGGGACAATTAGACTTGGGTGTGTACCTTTCGCATAGTTATAGGGCATGCTATACCAATCGCCCCTTCCGTGTGTATTATTTTTTTAAGATTAGGCGAACCTTTCGCATAGATATTGACAGGGAATATCATACAGCTCGACCCACTTGATGTAGTTTTAGATTAGATTAGGGGCTGGCTGTACCATTTGTGCTCGTCGTTTACTGAAATACTACTGTTTGAAGTTATCTCGGCTCACCTTAATTATGCTAAATTATAACCTCGGGTTGTCGGTATCGTGTGTGCTAACTGCTACACTAGCAGACTAGCTTCTTAGCTTCTAGGCCCCACATCGGTAGTGTTATCGACTCCGTTTATATATATAATCAGACTCCTATAAAATTATAGTAGACCAGTACATTGGAATTTTGTAAGACATTGTAGTGGGATGTTCAGACTTACTTGTGGCACGTTTTAGCGAAGTCTCGCGACACTTTGGGCCCCCTCCATTTGCATAAGCTCAAAATCAAGGTTAAATTTTGTGACAACCACCGCGCATTACGTGTGAAGTTGGAGCTTTAATTAGATTGTGGTTAAGGCCCCGAAGTCGGCAACGTATCGCTTTGAGTACAATCTCCCGCGAATTATTTGCGGAATTTCACGGTCAATCAATATTGTAAGGGCATATTCAAGCTGTTTTGTTTTTTTTAAATCATCCCATAGAGTATAATGAGTTGGCATTAACCTTCGTTCTCGTATGGCCATACAAACGCACGGTGGTTCTCTACTCTAGACATTTTGAAGTAACGTCTTAGTATCCATTGGAGCTAACTCTCGGGATTGTAAGTTAGCCTTACGCTTGCATAGCCTCGTTTCGCCGCGCACTGCCTCACAGGGCGTGTAATAATTATTGTACCTGCGTGAATATATTCTGAGTTATGATAGATGTTGCGATAGTTTAAAGCCTGCCTTGTTTTATTTTATTTCATCTATTAATGTATATATGTTTATGTGTATCTTTTATTTGCGGGTTTTTACTATAGCACCGAATAGTTAATAAACGCTGTGATAAGTTATTTGGTCTTTGATAATTTGATTTGCTGGATTTATCCGTTACCTTGTGGAGGTCCGACGCAAGGATTAGTCAACGTCGAGGACCTGGCGCCCTCTCCTTTAGTTTTGTTGCAGCTTTGCTGGAACCCCGACCCTCTCGGCGAGTTAGCCCAATTAGGCCGATAGGTACCAGCCGGCAAAATATCTAATATAACTTTCGCCAACAGGTAAGGCCAAACCTTTATCCTTCATTACAATTTTTTCAAATATTGTGCTGATAGTGGTAATATTGATATTGGTCGATAATAATTTTCAATTTGTGCTTTATTTCCGGGTTTACGAATTGAGGTTACTTTCGATAACTTGCACCTATCAGGAAATGTGTTTGTTGTGAATTATTTACTGTATAAAATGGCAAGTCGATACTTAAAAAGATTACAACTTGCTTTAAAGATATACGACGATATTTGATCCGGCCCAGCCTATTTTTTGGTTTTACTTTCCGTCATATTATTTCTACTTGTTTGATTTTAACCTTAGGCAGTGTAATAATAGTGCCTGTGTCCCGATTTGCGCCAGCAACAACTGCATATTACGTATTGCGATTGTTTAGTATATACGGAATCGAAACACTCTGCAAATTATTGAGCTGGTGCTTTTTTTGGTATTTTTTGACCTTCATATTCATATTCCTGGACTTGAGATTTTGTTTTCTTTTATTTCTCACATAATTCCAAAAATCATTAATATTAGCAGTAATTTCATTATCAATATTATTTATATCATTTTTATGTGATACCTGTATGTTCTCTTTAACTTTGTGTCTCAACCTTTTAAATTGCCACTTATTCAGAATTTAGTTTACGGTTATAATGAAAATGTTTTTGTTTGATGTCAGTAATAATCTTTCGCAAACCAAAATGGAAATTATTTTAATTTCTTAATTTTCAATTGAGGTACAGTTTGGTCTAATAATGCATATACAATAGTGTAAAACATTTCTACTGCTTTGTTTACATTAGCATATGTTTCTAAAGTTGTCCAGTCGGTGTCGCGTAGTAGTTGATACAATAGTACAAAATCCGCCTTTTTGAAATTATAGTATTGGCTCGCGCTTGGCCATTCGATATAGTTATTGCTGTTGCTTTGATCAACCGCAGTTGTTATCAATAAAGTGGGGTAGAAGAGGTCGATAGTAACTAGTACATCATCGCTACGACTTACTCATATATTTGCATTACTAATTACTAAATCTAAGATCCTTAGTTGATCATTTACTATATTGTTACATGGTTTCATACTAAACAAATTCATAAAATTTTCTAGACTTTTACATGTGTCGATACCGCTAGATTATAATTGATACAGTTAATATTAGGTAGATTGAAATCTCCAATTAATATGCTATCAGTTTAATAAAATACATTCTTGTTTTCTAAGGCATTAAAAAAAGATATATAACTATTGTTAACTGACCATGGTGAAAAATAAAGGCAATTTATTAATACACTTGCACAGAGCGATCAAAAATAAAATTAATCGCGGGAGTCCTTGAAAATGATGACCACTGTCTGCAGTGCACTTTATCAAGATATATTTAAACTACAATTAACTGTATTATTAGTTCATGTGACTTGAACAGTTTAATAGCTACACAAATATGCAAAAAAATGTAATTTAAACTAAATTATTGCATTATATTAATAGGTAGTTAAAAAATATGTTGAAAATGAATTTTAAACTTCAAAACAATTTTTCATATCACCTACTTGTTATTTGTCAATAACACAACTGTCACCCTGACTGAAAAGTTCCCCATAACAGTCATGGCTGATATACATTTGACAGCCTAGGTCGTTGAGAAATAACAGTAACATTTTAACATTGGCAATACTGAAATGTATAGTTGGTGACAATGTAACTCTATGTCAAATTCGAGGTTAGCAGGTTAGGTTTTGCCTCAGTCTATGTCAAAACTAACGCAAAACGTAACCTACTAACATCGAATTTGACATAGACTTACAGTGTCACCAACAATACATTTCAGTATTGCCAAATGTAATTTTTTTCATAGGTGACTCTGATAAGACGAGTTTTCTAACACCCATTACTAATACTCTTTAACTTTTTCATTTAAATGAAAATTTCAATTTTTGTAGGTGTTCTGCAAAATATTCAACGACATACGGCCTTTATCGCATCTAACTAACTCGGATAAATTCATTAGCCTCGGCCTGACGGTCTCGGCCACAAATGTATCCTCGTTTGTTAGATGCTTACTAACGGCCTTATATCGTTAATAACTATAACAGCTCTATTTCAACAAAAAGTATGCTATAGATTATGTAAGTTTTATTGTTATTAATGGCTCCCTCGATCAAATTAATTTTTTGTCTCTCTGTACTAGTTATGAACATTCATTTTGATTGTTATCATTTCCAGCCGCATTTTCAATTCTTCAGTTATAGACTTGAACTTAGGTTTAACAGTAATAACAACTAGCCCACCTCGTGTTTTGTTCGAAGTGTTTTTATTTCTATCGCAACGATACTCTCATAGCCGCCATACATCGAATCTACACATTCAGTCGCAATGAAGTACGAAACGTTTACCCCGGAAATCAGATTCAGCAAATCGCAAGCGATAAGCGTTATGTGATAGGAACGGCGCTGAGAGATACGCTTTAACACTGTGTGAACACTTTCTTACGAACTTAATACCACCAGATATAGATAGTCCGCTATTATCCCTGTTTCCTGAAACTATCCCAAAGATGCGGAGATAACGCTTTGACTGCAGTAGTCGAGAGAAATCCACTGCTTAGTTTGTTCCGGTGTCCGCTTATTTAAACAAGTACGTTTTTAATGTATAAGATATTTAATCTGAATTGAAATAAGTTTATTTGGATAAAATACATACTTTTCTAGGGTGGCTCTTTAGTAAAATCTGACTAAATTCCATTGTTATGACGTCGAATATTATTTTAATTTTTATATAAAACGCGATTCAAAAAAACCTTCATCAGACAGGCCGGAAAAAGGTGACTTATTGTTGACTAACGCAGACTACAGTTGAAACATTAGAACTAACAGCCTACACTTTTTTAACTATTATGGAGCTTCTGAAAAATGAAGTTTACACTTTTATTTAAACATATGAATTTATGAGTAATAAATGCTCTGCTGATAATTGAATAGCAAAAAAATTTACATAAACATTTAGATAAATATTAAATCAATGTAGTTAAACTAAACAAGATGGGATATGTGACCACCACCTTCATCTATGCATATTCTGATTCTTTTGTTAACAGAATGAATACCATCCAACATTATCGGTGTATTATTGATTTCTTCCATTTTATTTCCAATTCTTTCCTTAAGATCGTCCATAACAATAATAGAAGTTGGAAATATTGGATTTTTTATGTATGACTATAAGAATAAATCCCAGGGGGTTATATCACTGAACCGAGGTGGAAATAGCACTGGTTTACTTAAACTGATTACACGATTTTCAAAGAATTACACAAAAAAGTTCAGATTTATTCGGGTAGTGTGAATTCGTATCTCATTCTATTGAAACTACCCTTTCACTATTTAGTCATGATGTAACATATTCATTCACGGAGACAAAAGTTCTAACCTATATCTCTCAGCATTTAGCACTTATAAAATGCCAAATGTATGCACTTAATTATTAATATATCGATGGGGCCACAATTATATATAACAGCAATGAAATAACATGAACAATAAAATAACTCGTATTGCTTGAGTAAGAAAGAGACAAACATAGTAGCAAATATTCGAGAAAGCTTGACGCTTTATTTAATTATGACATTTTTCAACTAAACATGCCTACTAAAATAATTTTTCGGTCGACCTCCCTATAAAATGTGATTTTACGGACGCATTTACGTACTAAAAATGTCACTTTTTTGGACACCATTAATTTTTCGTCCGCAAACACTTTTCGTCCGCAAATGTTTTTCGTCCACGAATGCTTTTCGTATGCAAACACTTTACGGCCGCACTTTACAGCCGCAAACGCTTTTCGTCCGTAAACACTTTTCGTCTGCAAACACTTTTCGTCCGCAAACGCTTTTTGTTGGCAAACGTTTTTCGTCCTCAACAATTCTTATAATTCGGACTTCACTTTAACTTTTTTTCAAATTATGACGGTCGACGGAAAAATTTAATATACACCTCGGAGAAAAACTGCTTTTTATGGCCTTGCCTGATTGATTGCCTCGGCTATCGACTCGGCCAGCAATTGCAGGCATTGTCCATAAAAAGCCAATTTTTTCTTCCTCGATGCATAAATAACTATTTCCTTATGGCCATCTTTTTCTTACTCAAGTATTCTATTTTGTTATTCATGTTATCTCATTGCTGTTATATATAATTATGGCCGCATCCGTATAATAGTTTTTATCTTCTTTTACTCACAGCTGCCAACACTCCAATTATCTGTGAGTTTATTGGAGATTCAATAAGAATAAGAATTATTCAAAGTCCACGTCCTCATATTTTGGGAATTGACATATTTAGAAAAGTAAATCCAAGCGTCATCTGCAAAGAAAATTTTTTGGAGAGTACCAAAGTTATGTAAAAACGATTGACAGAATACTTGTCTACGGGGCCCATCAAAAGAAAGTAGTTCGTGAAACGCTTGCAGTCTGTAGGGATGGAGTTAAAGGTCCTGTTTAAGAATACTTTCGGAAGTGATATATGATATATCCATTTACTATTACAAATGCCGAATTGAGCTCTGGGGTTGTTCTTCCATTACTTACCTAACAGATTCAATATCTTGCTCATTACGCATTACCCATTCTTGGCTTGCCACTGCCTTCTTTGCGAGCTATGTTCCCTGTGCCCTATTCAAACCCACAATATGCCAAATACATTTACAAAGGTTGTCAAAAGGAGCCATAACATTTGGAAATGTTTCGCGAAAATCTTCAAACCCCATGATCATTAATTCTTCGACTATTTCTAAAATACATTTCTTATTCGTCTCTAAAAACCATGACTTTTTAATTTCTTATCAATATTACATCAAACGTTGAAACTGGCTAAACTGAAATTTGCTTATTCTGTGACTGAAGTGCTAACCAAAAGTTGTTATTTCTGTCAGCTGTAACTGACCTACTTTTCTGAGTCTCCTACTTGCCCGATATCGCAATCATTCTTTTACCCGGGCTACTCGGATGTTTTTTTTTTCAATCACATGTTATAAATTTTGAGGACGCAAAAATACAAATGCAGTGTTGGGATTTTAGAGAAGTGTAGGTACTTCAAAGGAAATAAAGAGCGTTTTTAAACTCAGTAGGAATTAAACCAATTTCTGTAGAAGAGAAAAATGAAATTAAACAGGATAACCTAAGCAGTGGCAGATAGAAGCACTAAGAAAAGAATACGTCAAATGAGAAGCTGAACTGAATATAAGAAAAGGAAACACTGAACCGAAAATTCATAAGCTGAAATAAAAATTACAAAACCAAGAACTAAAAAGCAAGCACAGGGGTATGTTTTGCAGATATAAAAGGAGCAAATTTTCTAAAGTGGAAGGAATATATTATCTACCAGAACAAAAGATCGGGGTCGCAGTGCAAGATGCACATAAAGTAAGAAACCAAAAAGAACAGAATATCATAAAACCTAAATTACACGACTATGAACAGAAAATGGTAGTACTTAAACATCAATACAAATTAGGAAATAAAAAGATATTCGCTATTAAACAATAGAAACAATGAGTAGTATACTCTGAAATACAAAAGGTGGCTAAAGAAAGAAACCAAAAAGTCGGAACATGATATAAAAACTAGGAATTAACGTCAGAAGACATTTATGGTTGAAAAAAAGAACTAAAAGAAAAAAATTTAAGTAAATAGAAAATGCCAACTTTTGATAGCAATATTGCCAAAATGGACAAATCATAAATAAAACAATAATAACAATATTAGTAAAACTAAAAAAATAGATAAAACGGTGAAGCGTAGCAGTGATGAATGGCCTGAAAACGCCTTTCGTTCAAGAGAAGACCATAAACTAAAATCCAATTGTACAGTGCGTGACTAAATGAGCTAGTAAAAGTGAAATTCGCGATATGACAGGTCTAGTGAAAGAGTTAATAGAAAGAAAGATCTGTAATGTCAAATGTGACTTGTGTCGTCGAATTGAACAGTCAAAACTAACTTGTCTAAGCGCACGATGCAATTTCTAGCCCAGCCGGGGCTATGTCGTAAGCGCAGGGATATTGGCCAACAAACTCTCGCCTCAACTAACAATAGACCTGACGAAAAAGGAAAGTCAAGCCGGGTGGACAATACAATCGTAAAGGCTTGAAAAGGGAAAGTCCTTTTCGACGGAAGTTATTTCAACCTCTTGTGCTACCATAGAAAAAAAGGGAGCTTAGCTGGACAATTCTGTTGTACTCAAAAGAATAGGAAATATCTCTTCCATTCAGGCGTACCTTATTTAAACGCAAGTAGCTTAGTTTTCGAGATCACTTTTACGTAACATCAGATCACTTCATCACTTCGCGTAATATCACTTGACTTAATATCATGTTTTCTGCATATTCCGATTTGTGCTATTTTGGAGCAAAGTCGAGGACCGAGGTCAGTTTCCAAGGTCTGTTATTAATAAATAATTCAGTATCGAAAACCAGGCTACTCACAATTCGTATTTGTATTTTAAATTAACAAAACGCATATGTATATGTTGTATTTTATTCGTGTGCAATAAACAGTCACGTTTAGCAGGTGCATCATAGCTATTATACGAACTTATTATTTTAAGTTAAACTGTTAGTTTTAACGATATTACTGTAACTACTATAGTTAATCAATTAATTAATTGCTCACAATATATAAATTACGAGATCGAATGTCACAATGACATGCATTTCATGATTATTCATGAACTTTTAAATTAATTCATGCTAACAGTTCTGTAATTTTTATTTAAATTTTTCTTAATATTAATGCAGTTTTCGAAAAATTTTGTATCGAAATATAAACACCTTCTAGTCAAAACTGAAATTTAACCAGCACAGATCTGCAGAGCTACCGTGCTCCGGTCTAGGACTATTGGGCGCAGCCAACTGGGCGCAGCCATCTCGGAGCGGCCAACTCGGTGCGAGCCAACTCGGCGCAGGGACAACTGGGCGCAGAGACAACTTATCTGCTTATCTGATGAGAATCTGCTGGCTGCCAATGCTTATCCGCACAGAAATATTATCCTCTTAATACTTTCTGCAAGAAGTAATTTATAGCTTTCTCGTAAAGCAGATTAGATGAAACATTGCACTTGCTTAGACAGAGCCATTTATATCCTTTTATAATACGTTTATTTTTAGAAATAGCAAAGTTATAAATGAAAAGAAATTCTACAAAATAGAAAATAAAACAAATGTTAATTTCTTATTTAGATAATATATCCTGATGTATGTCCCCCGAACAAAATACCCCCGGACAAAAACCTCCACATATTACGTGTACAGGATGTTCAATTTTCGATTTGATTAAATGGAAATATTTGTTATTAAAAAAATTATCCGCGTTTAAAAATTATTTCGTTCCCGCTTGTCTCGCGCCAAGTTGGCTCGCGCCCAGTTGGCTCGCGCCGAGTTGTCCCTGCGCCCAGTTGTCCCTGCGCCAAGTTGGCTGGCGCCGAGTTGGCCGCGCCGAGATGGCCGTGCCCAGTTGGCTGCACCCACTTGTCCCATTACGACCGTGCTCACAGAGTGCAACCTGATACAAAACTAACAAGCCGCGGAGGATCTACGATGGCCACAGGAAAAGTTTGGAAAAATGGAAAACCGTAGCAGCCCACGGTAAGCTTAAAAATAAAATAAAATATCTGTAAAGGGCTTTACTCATAACTTCTCTTGGAAGTGGATGTTATGAGATAAAACAATTTTAAAAATAAAAAGAAATTGGGGTTAAACATTTCCTAACGTTCTTAATAATACTGAAACAATAAAAATAAACACTTGGTAATGCAAATTACATGAATTTTCAAATTAAAAAAGCTTTATAGGCGGTGGGATTCGAACTTCAGGGCCTCTGAATGCGTCGCTCGACTAATTGTCCCACGCTACAACGTGAGACCGTTCAGATATCTGAAATGCAGCTACACTTCTGTGCAATAAGATTAAGCACACGTCTTATGACTACTTTTCACAATATTCTAGTTTGTATATTTCGGGTCTATTTTAATTGCCTAGCAGCAGTTGCAATAGATGATAAAACACCATAACTTGAAAATAACACCTTTATTAAAAGACCAAAACTAAAACCATTCGAAAAAAAAACGCTATTAATAAATGCAACAAAGCCGCGTGTGCTTAATTTTATTGCACAGAAGTGTACATTAAACTCAACGTTGCCTTTTTTGTCTCTTTCAACATTTATCCTGTATCTGATGGGTTCCATTTTTGTCTAGGGTACAGCCTGAACTATGTGCAAATTATTACCTACTTTTATCTATTTCTCAAAGCAAAGATAAACAAAATTTTATTTTTTAGGTGCTTATTCTGAATATGTTAGGGCAAAAATATGGCCTTTTTTTCAAAGGTAAAAACCTGAACTATGTGCAAAATATTGATTTCATTTAAGTAATAGTTCTTGAGTTAAAGCAAAAACAGTTAACATTTTATTATTTTAAGATGCTCACCCTGTGTATAGCTTATCGATTATTCTCTTCCCCCAACAAATAGGTTTTTTTAGTTATACCGGCAACAGACAGACGGCAGACAGACAGAAAGCAGACAGACAGACGGAATTGAGAAAACCTGTTTTTAGTCATCTAGAGATTCTGAAATGTAAATATCTGAAGAAATCTCGGAAGGTGATTTCTTCGTGATTACAATACTTTACCGTCTTTTAGACGAGGGAGGTAAATATGTGTTGTGTAGGCACACTACACCGAGAACTGTTTGGATGTTACAAAAAAAGGAGATCTTCGCTTATGTCTGATATTCATCCAACCGAACATAGACAAAACTGCTTCTTCTGACCATTCGCAAGGCTCATACTAAAACTTTAGAAACCTAAAGTGGTTGCCTTGTTTACATGAAAACTCTTGAATTAGAAAAAATAATTACTGACATTGTTATCAAAATTATTGAAAAATATTAACTGTTTTTAACTTTTTTAAAGTAGGAAATATGTTTTGGTTCAATATTAAACCACATTTTTTTTGGCAATTGTTTCAAGAATTATAGTGTTAAATCTACTTTATTTCCAAACTGTTAGAACACAATTCAGTTCGTTAAAAATAAAATACCTCATATATTTGGGTAAGGACAAAATAATGAGCAAGTAGTAAACTATGCTATACGTTACATTAGATTCGTCCAACAATATTCCAATTACATTTTTGAATTCAGCGATATTGTTGAACCGTGTAGCATACTTTCTTGATACATAAAATTAAAAATAAGATGCCAAGGTTACAAAAGGCAAGTATGAGGTTTGTCTCTCTATAGCGTACCGTGTCGTGATCATGTAACATCTTATATAATACATGCCAGTTATGTAGTATTAAATGCCGACTCCTAGTAGATAAAGTTTATCTCCTTGCCGGAGCCGCATTGTATTATCTTATCATGTGCTGATGTATTTCCTATGCAGAGATTACCTGCAAGCCAACTTCTGTATTTAGTTTAGTTCGTAGCTGCATGTCATAATTAAAACTTGTATTGTTACGACTCCGTCGGTAATTTAAGTTTTTCAATAAAGTACATTTTTAAAAACTTGTATCGACGTTAAATAAACATCAATGGCGCAGTCTTGTGGATTTTTGGCAAATTAAGAGCGAATACCTTAATTTCCAAAAGAAACCTGCTACCCAACCCCGCTGGTCCGAAGCATTTCAACAATCAAATGCCGAAGCCCCGCAACTGAAGTTGGTACCGCCGAGCGGAAGAAACAAGTATCGTTCTAAGTCGAGGCACCACCAATTCCAGTCACCCCCATTCATTGTGAATGCCTGATCATTGGGATCGACCCTTAAACAACGCAGCTATGAAAGCGTAAGCGTAAAATTTTATATACATGCACTTCACTTATGTGCATTAATAATTGCAATAATATTTACTAACATTATTAGCTTTAAGCAATTAGTTCTAAGATTGGGTAAGTGCAAAACGAGATGAGGTACTGGCGTACACGTTAGGTGTGCTTAATAATTCAGCCAACCGACTTTGCACTTATGCGTAGGTACCCTGATTAGGTTAATTTTAAGGCCCTACTAATATAAAAATAAATAATTAATGATTGATACGGACACTTCGTCAGAAAGTGAATCCGAACAAGTGAACATATTTGAACAATCAACTTTAGTGAATCGCGTTATTTTGAGACCTCCACGTTTAACGATGTCAAACGAACAAAATCAAGTGCCTGCAGAACAGCTGCAACAACCGCAACCGCGAATATTTAATGCGTACCCACCTGGATTTCATTTGAGTATCTTAAATGAAATACCTACATTTTCCGGAAATCCATCCGAACTAAGTGAATACATTCGCGCTGTCGAAGACATCTTTGTACAATTTTGGCAAGCTCAAGATCCAAACGCATATATAAATAAACTATTGTTATCTGCTGCTAGAAACCGCCTAAACGGTGCAGCGTTAGAAATTGTAACAGGATACACTTTCATTTCATGGGTATATTTAAAATCAACTTTAATTAGCAATTTTGGAGATTAACGGTCTGAATTAAATTTACAAATTGACATGACTAGACTCAAACAAAGTACTAAAAAATTACCAATCGATTTCTTTAATAAAGTCAGATCGCTTTTAGCAATTTTAAACTCAAAAATTTCACTGGGAAACGAAGCCCAAGCTATTAAAGATTATAAATTAACAGCATCAAAGGACTTAGCGTTAAAAGTATTTACAAGTGGTTTGTTGGAACCCCTCGGTAGCTTTACAAGAGGCAGAGCACCTCAATCGTTAGAACAGGCAATTACAATTGTTAAAGAGAAATTAGACATTCGCTATTTTCAAGGTTTAAACAAAAATAACCCTCCGAATAATTTCTCGCAACCAAAATTTTCATTGCAAAGATCACCTACTTTCCAAAATTATCAAAAACCATCCAACATGCAACCGTTAACGCATACGTTAACACATCCAAACTATAACCAACAAAATCATTTTGCCAATTCAAGGCAACCGCAGTTTAAACAAAATTTTACACCTGCATTTAATCACGGAAATCAAAGTCAAACTCCTAATAGACAATTCCAAAAACCTCCAACAGATGTTTTCGCCCCAAGACGAAATTATGTACCAACATTTAAGCCAGAACCCATGCAGACAAGTACGATACAAAAACGTCCTGCATCGCAACAATTCAAAAGAACACAACCACCACGACCATTAAATCAAAATTTCAATTCAAACTTCCGACCAACTAATTACATACAACAATCTAATCAACCGCGAAATTTCCATGCCCAAGAATTATTTAACACTGATTTTTCCGAAACCGGATACTTTCAGGTAGAAACTGAAAACGTTGAAACAAATTATGAATATTACAGTCAAGATACTGAATCACATCAAGAAGAATTAGACCAAACCCCTGACTTCTTCCAAGAACCAGAACCAAATTCAGAATACGAGGAACCCGAAAATTCCGTAAATTTTCGCTAAAAGCCTCGGTCGAATCTTTTTCAATCAACCCAAAATCGAATTTACCCTACATTGTTATTCTAAAAACAAATGGCAAGTTACTAATTGACACAGGAAGTACACGCACAATTCTTTCACCTGAATTTGCATATAAACATTTCCCAGAATTAATATATGAACACCCTTTCGAAATCACCACCTCTCATGGAACTATCCATCACAATTTAGTTGCAAATGTGCCTATTCAAAATTTATTTTCTGAAGAAGGAACACATTTATGTTACCTGTTTAATTTTCACACAGAATACGTAGGATTAATAGGAACGGATTTATTAGCTAACCTACCAGCAAATATAGACTATAAATGGATGCACATCCAAACCGATAAAACAACAATACCCTTTTTCTACAATCGGAAAAAATTAAAAATTGAGGAACAAAAACGCCTCAATGTAATTTTTCAAAAATTAAACCGTCTAAAACTAGCCTAAAAATTATTGAAGTACCTCCCCGTACAGAACAAATTGTCGTATTACCTGCCGTAGGAAAAGATGGCAATAAACTAGCTCCAAAGATACATTTTACTGAACATATTTCTATGCCTTCAGCTATTGTAGCATTAAAAAATAATTGGTTTCGAACTAGCCTAATAAATACATCTGATAAACCTCAAACCCTAATTATTTCTCAACCTCTTATTTTAGAAGAATACACCCCTGCTAAAGACAACATCCAAATCAATAATCATAACGAATCAATAACCAATTTAAAACAAATATTTTTTCAAAATTTAAAATCAAATTTAAGACTAGATCATTTAAATGATGAAGAACGAACGTTACTAACAAATCTTTGTCTAAAATATAAAGAAATATTTTACTCTCCTGATATTCCTTTATCGTCAATGAATTTACCTAAGCACCATATTAGAACAAAAACCGACACACCAATTTTCACGAAAATATATCGGTATCCCCACATACACCGTCAAGAAGTCAAAAGACAAATCGACAAAATGATAAAAGAAGACATAATAGAACCAAGTGAATCACCGTACAATTTCCCCATTTTGATCGTTCCAAAAATTTAGATGCCTCGGGAAAACAAAAATGGCGCATCGTCATCGATTACAGGCGCCTTAATAAACAAACTATTGACGACAAATTTCCTTTACCGAGAATAGAGACTGTATTAGACAATTTAGGCAGAGCTAACTATTTCACAACCCTTGATTTAGCTTCCGGTTTTCACCAAATTGAATTAGAAGAAAAAGATAGAGAAAAAACAGCCTTCTCTACTGAAGAAGGCCATTGGCAATTTAAACGCCTTCCTTTCGGTTTAAAGAATTCCGCTGCCAGTTTTCAAAGAGCAATAAACACTGCATTAACAGGATTAACCCCTAACCAGTGTTTAGTTGATCTAGATGACATAGTCATTTTTTCAAGTTCATTACAAGAACATATCACCCGGTTAGAAAACGTATTTAAAAAGTGTAGAGAAACAAATATCAAAATCCAACTAGACAAATCAGAATTTCTCCACAAATCAATAAAATATTTAGGACACATTATAACACCTGAAGGAGTTAAACCAGACCCTTTAAAAATCGAAGCAATAAAAAATTTCCCTTTACCTAGTACCAGAACTGAGATAAAATCATTCCTAGGACTTTTTGGCTACTACAGAAAATTTATTAAAGACTTCGCGAAAATAACTAAATTTCTAACTCATTGTTTAAAAAAGGAAAACAAAATTATTCACACACAAGATTTTATAGACTCCTTTGAACATTGCAAAAATCTTTTAGCTAACGAGCCAATTTTAAAATACCCAGACTTTACGAAGCCTTTTGAACTGACCACAGATGCCTCAAAATATGCACTTGGCGCAGTTCTTTCACAAGAAGGAACACCAGTAAGTTACGCTTCACGAACACTCAATGACACAGAACAAAAGTATAGTACTATAGAGAGAGAATTATTAGCTATAGTATGGGCAACAAAACACTTTAGACCTTACTTATTTGGCACCAAGTTTACCTTTTTTACAGATCATAGACCATTAGTTTGGCTACGTAATCTCAACGAACCAAACTCGAAATTAACGAGATGGGCTTTGAGACTAGAAGAATTTAATTTTGATGTAAAATATGTACCTGGAAAAACTAATAAACTGCTCAAGTACAGGTCTAAAGAGTAGCTTCAGCACTGCGAAAACATTAAGTATATGTAGCCCTTGACCATAGCTTTCGATTGATACCCCATATGACCCATGTTGCCATTGAAAAATAAAGTGACCTTTGACATAGGTCGCCAACGGTTGACCTTTCGCCAAAACCAAATAGCGCATGAAGGTGCTCGGGACCTTAGCAACAACTTTGCCCCCTTTCAAAATTTCGATATCTGTAGCCGTTCGAAAGTTACAAACGATCCAGACAGACACACAGACAGACGGACGGACAAAACGTTCGCATAAGTACGCTGAAGCTACTAATAAAGTGGCAGATGCCTCATCCCGAATCCAAATTCACCCCTTATCAGTCACTGAAGAAATTCTAGACGATATTGACAGAATTATAGATAACCCCAGTAGACTCGATACACCTATTTTGGAAGAACCAAATTGTAGTATGATACCTAACCGTTCAACCCTTAACATCGACGACCTTTTTGAAATACCTGTTGTCACAACGCCTATAAACGATAGAGAAAATGCATTAGTGGACACAATTCACACTCAAGAAAGCTCAACCCCCGCGATCGATATCAGTGAAAAACCTCTTCAGCATTTTGGCAAACAAATTGAATTTATCGAAGCTAATTTGCCCAGAAATATTCAAGTCACTAAATTCGATGGTAATGTACATTATTCAGTTTTTGTAAACCCCAATAATAAACGATTAAAATTTAGCGAATTGCTAATAGAACACTGCGAACCTAAAGTTCATTATTATTGTCATTTCCCCAACGACTCTTTATACCAAGAATTTTCAGAATATGTAAAATCAATCACAAACGAAAATACACCTAAATTCCACCGATGTATGACTCAAGTCAGATACATCACAAATCTAGACGAACGACAGCAACAAATTGCAAATTATCATTGTGGAAAAACGAATCACAGAGGAATTTTGGAAACTATAGAACATTTACAACGTAAATATTACTGGAAAGGAATAAATACAGACATAAAGAATTTCATTAATAATTGTCAAAATTGTAGTACCCAAAAATATAATAGGAACCCCATTAAACAACCGTTACACTTAACCCCAACTTTTAATCGCCCTTTTCATACCGTACATATGGACATATTCCAGATCAAAGGAATAAAATATTTGACACTTATAGACGCCTTCTCGAAATTTGTTCAAGCCTATCAATTGCGATCTAGCAACATGATCGACGTAACCGATAGACTCTTTTACTACATTACTACTTATACTGCCCCCAATGTTTTAGTTGCTGATAATGAATTTAACAACCAACCATTTATTCATTTTTTACAATTACATAAAATTCAGTTTCACGTTACAACACCGCACCACCACCAATCGAATTCCCTTATAGAACGTTTCCATTCAACGCTTATCGAACATTACAGACTTTTAGGAGAAATGCCAGAGCAGAGAAAAATTCCTTATTGTGTCATGGCCTATAACCATTCGATACATTCAAATTTAAAATTATACCCCTTACAAAAAGGTAAAGCACTACTCAAAGAGTCTGAATGGACTTTGATTAAAATTCTTAACTATACACCCATGTTAAATGACTATCAAATTCTTAGAGAAAATCTCTTAAAATCAATTTTCCTTCTAGAAAACAGAAATTACCCCTTAGGACACAGACGCTTTGTAGAATTAAAAGATATCTTAATTAACCATAATAATCAGTTGTTAATTCTTAAACAATATTTAAATAAAGCTGATCAATTATTAGAACAATTATTTCCTGAAACTCAAACTAGGCAAAAACGAGGATTAATAGATGGACTAGGTACCGCGATAAAATTTGTCACAGGCAATTTAAACGCAGAAGACGGACAACATTATGAAAAAATGATATCTAAATTAACACACGATTCTGAAATCCAGAAAACTTCATTATTAGAACAAGCACAGATTTTAAACAGCACTTTATCATCAATAAAAACCCTCTCTGAAAATCAAAAATTATTAAATGATAATCTAAATAAAATCCTTCTCAACAATGTGAAAATAGAACAAGTAATAGCTGAAACGTCAACTTATTCGATAATCAATCAATCCATACAATCGCTTCAATTGTTTATTAATTTTTGGATAGAACTAGAAACAGCTCTAACTTTTGCTCAAAGGCAACAATTGCACATTTCCCTTATAGATAATAACGAACTTATCCAATCACTTAACAACATAACTAAACATTTAAATCAACTTCAAGACCATAAGATAAAGAGCTTAGCCCTTCCATATCAAGGAACTCATGAAAGCATCCACTTATACGAATCTATTATAACTACAAAAGTTTATCAAAAGAATAACATTTTTGTATTCATTTTCGAAATCCCATTGGTTAAACCCTTCTTCGAATGCCAATTAATAAAGCTAATTCCCTTTCCTGTTCAAATTGAAAATAATAAATTTCGTATGATTATACCTTCTTATAACACATTACTGTATAATGCAAATTTCAGCATTCCTGTGGAAATCAATCATTGTCAACAGACGTCACTAAATTATTATTTTTGTGCTCACGATAATCATTTCAGCATTCCGAATTCCAAGCTATGCGAAACGCAACTTCTGTCTTTTCTTGACAATCAAACATGTCAACCAACTTGGTCGTAACAACATCTGGTCCCGTGATGGTACTATTTACACTAGATCGAACGGCAAAATCGTACCCATAAAGAATTTGGAGGACATTCAAATTTACTCGCCGTAGCGCAACCCTGAGTGCACATGATATCGTCTGCCTGAGGATGGACATGCCTGATACTGTAAAAACTTCGATTGGAACCCTGTACTCCAAGTTAAGTTACTTATTTTTGTTATTATTTATTTTTATGGTCACCGACCTCGCCGGGAAGCAAAATTGTTAATTTAATATTAAGTTTTTGTTGGGACTTCATCTGATATTAGTTTAATATATTTAATTTTTAAGTTTAATTAAGAAACTGATGAATTATTTAAAACTATCACATTTAAATGTACGTTCCTTGTTGGCTGGTTTTGGTCAATTTAAAGAGATTATTGTTCAATATGATATAGTTGTGTTAACAGAAACTTGGTTGAATTCAAACATAAAGGATGATGTAATTCATATTGAAGGCTACAATATTGAGCGTAGAGATCGCTTGTCGAAGGGAGGTGGAGTTGCGTTTTATATTAGAAACAATTTAAAATTTTCATTGCTAGATAGATCTGTTACTGAATGCTTGGAGCAATTGTGGCTGAAAGTGGAAATCGCAGGAGTATGCTTTGGGGTAGGAGTTATTTACAGGCCACCGTCAAACAATTTCGTAAAGTTTTTAGATGAATTTGAAAATTCTCTTTCAGTGATTATACCTTCTACTCATGATTTTTTTTTTGTTTAGGGGACTTCAATGTTGATTTATTTAAGCTGAATGACACCACGAACCGTTTTATGGACATGTTGGATGCTTATGGTTTATATCAAGTGATCAATGAACCCACCAGAGTGACTACTACTGCATCTACTTTAATAGATTTAATTGTGGTATCAGATATGTCTAAGATTTTATCTTCTGGAGTACAGTATGTACATGACGTCACTGATCACTTTTTAACTCACTGCCAAATCCGCTACCAGATAAAAAATAAAACATCAAAATTGTTAACATTTAGAGATTTTAATAATTTTGATTCTGTAGCTTTCAATGCTCAACTTACCAGTTTGTCTTGGGACACAATCTACAACTATAATCGTATAGATGATAAAATATCTTTTTTTAAAAATAACTTGATAGGACTATTCAATGTACATGCTCCGTTGAAAACTGTTCGAATTTCTAAGAGGAAAGCACCTTGGCTTACGAACACTATTAAAATCATGATTAAACTTCGAGATAACGCTTTAGCCCGTTTTAAAAGTACTAAAAATTCAGCTCACTGGGAATATTACAAAAATCTACGTAATTACACCACTGGTGCAATAAGACGAGAGAAAAAAGCTTATCTTGAATACAAACTTAGAAATTCGGACAGTAAAACGTTATGGAAAGAGTTGAAACATGCGGATGTTTATAGTAAGTCTAAGAAAGAAATACCTCCTCACTTAGCAGATGCTAACAAAATTATGGACTATTTTATTACTTCTACTGCAACTAATTATCACCTAATCAAAATTTAGTCAATTATTACAATTCCAATAAAATGACGAATGTCACTAACGAATTAAAGTTCACCGAAGTTGATGATTCTAACATTATAAAAATTATAAACAGTATAACCTCACAATCCACAGGTATTGATGAAGTTTCTATTAATATGATTAAACTGTGTTGTCCGACTATAGTTCCAGTTATCCGACATATTGTAAACTTCTGCTTAGTTAATAACGTATTCCCTTCACAGTGGAAAACCTCTATCATACATCTATTGCCGAAAGTGAGCACGCCGTCCGACTTCAAGGATTTACGACCAATTAGCATATTACCCGTTTGTTCCAAAATCTTAGAAAAATGTATTGATTATCAGATAAGGGTACATCTTAATAAGTACAATATATTATCAGATATGCAATCAGGTTTTCGAAGAGGTTACAGCTGTGCCACGGCTCTACTGCACATCACTGATGATATTATTAGTTCTACTGATCAGGATAAATTGACATTATTGACATTATTAGACTTTTCAAAAGCCTTCGACACAATATCTCATGATATCTTGCTCAGTATACTACACTATGTGGGATTTAGTGCTGATGCAGTGGAACTGGTTTCCAGCTTTATTACAAACAGAACTCAGGCTGTTGTGGTATCTGATTTCAAATCTGATATGAAAACTGTAGCTTCAGGCGTACCTCAAGGTTCAATCATGGATCCTCTATTGTACTCTATCTATACTGTAACTTTTAAAGATTCAATAAAATTTTGTAAATATCACTTATATGCCGACGTTACACAACTTTATTACAGTTTTGATCGTCATAGTATTCAAAATGCAAATGAATTAATAAATCATGATCTACAAAAATTAACCGAGCTAGCCCAGAGTCATTCATTAAATTTAAATCCTTCGAAGTCGGTGGCGATGCTGTTTGGAAAATCTAAAGATAGAGATTTTGTGCGTGACTCTGTTGATATAAAAATTAATAATATTGAGATACCCCTGAAAGATTGTTCGAGAAATTTAGGCCTTTACATAGATCATCATTTCAGATTCAAAATGCATGTTTCAAAAGTGGTGCAAAGAGCATACATAAACTTAAAAATACTTTACAACAATAGGAAAATTTTGAATTTTAGTTTAAAAAAGTTGCTGTGTGAATCACTGGTATTAAGTCATTTTAACTATTGTGACACCGTATAGGTCCATGCCTAGACAGCACCGATATTAAAAGAATACAAAAGGTTCAAAATTCTTGCCTACGGTTTATATTCAACATAAAAAAACGAGAACATATATCACACAAACTTGGGGAGTTGAAATGGCTAAATATGGCTAACAGGAGGTTCTTGCATGCATCATGTCTGTATTACGGTATCGTTCATAAAAGAGCCCCACCGTACCTCTACAATAAAATTCGCTTCAGAACGGACATTCATAATATCAATATTAGAAAGAAAGATTTAATTACTATTCCAACACACAAAACTACTTTTTTTAAACGTTCTTTTAGCTATAACATTACTGCAATATATAACAGCTTGCCCATTGAAATTAAGCAATCCTGTTTCTATAAATTCAAATCATCAGATCTCTTTCTAATAATTCCTCCAGCCTTTGCTTTTGCTTTTGCTTTTATGTGCTCTAAATCTATTACAATGTCAGCTCCACCAACTCAACTTAACTTAACACTACTGCACTTAACTTACTTAACACTATACCAATTCCAACCTCCAAGGAACACATAAACCAAGATTTGGAAAAAAAATTAAATTATTTTAAGTCGCGTGAACACCGAGTCTGCAGGTTAAATGGAAGAGCAGCTGCTAGTACTGTTGTTATCGAGTTGAATTTCGCCTGCTCATAATTTTGTATTTTATGTATATAATTTATCCTATATTAATAAAGACAATATTATTATTATTATTATTATTATTATTATATACCTTTGAGTTGACCTCAGTAAAAACTCTGAAAATCGATACAGCAACGTGGCTAATTAGTTCACCGACTAAGATTATTCTAGATACACAATGTAATCAGATAATAAAGAAAATGGAAATTATAGGAACAAGATTAATACATTTAACGCCTGATTGCTCCGTTCTAATAAACCATGACGAATTACTGTTCGCTATGAAGTCCTCTTCAACTAAAGAAATAGATTTAAATTTACCAAGTATCAGTAAACTACAGATCTTTGATTCTCAAGTAGTCAATATTTCAAAAATTGATTTGACACTTATTAATACGCAAGAATTAGTCAAAAGTCAACTAAGACTCACTTAACAAAAAGAAAAACTACTCCGAAGTGACACCGCAATTATGTCGAGCTTACATTTAGGCTCATTTATTATAATATGTTTAATCTGTATTAGTATTATAAGTAGCATAGTATATGTATATTGTAAACGTGACTCTTTGAAAACGAAACTAAGAACCTATTTTGAAAAACAAAGTGAAAACTCAAGTTTAGAAAATAAAGTAATTAGTTCATCTTTGCTACAATGCAAAACTTAAATACTTAAATATAGTTTCCCTATATTTAAGATTCTTTGCGCGGAAGAGTTATGTAGTATTAAATGCCGACTCCTAGTAGATAAAGTTTATCTTCTTGCCGGAGCCGCATTGTATTATCTTATCATGTGCTGATGTATTTCCTATGCAGAGATTACCTGCAAGCCAACTTCTGTATTTAGTTTAGTTCGTAGCTGCATGTCATAATTAAAACTTGTATTGTTACGACTCCGTCGGTAATTTAAGTTTTTCAATAAAGTACATTTTTAAAAACTTGTATCGACGTTAAACAAACATCAATTGCCACTGAATTTAATAGATGTAATAAGGTATCATATGTATATAACATTATCTTCAAAACTTTATTAGATTTCAAATGTTCACGGTACCTGCACTAATACGGATATGAGAGTTTTTAATTAATTTCAAATTATCTTGACTAGATGGGCATATCAGACGGGGACGATATATAAATAGAAATACGGAGGGAATCAATTAGTTTTTAATACTCGTATAGAAATATATCCACGATAGTGATGAAAACGAAAACTCAAAAATATAGTCGATAGCTGACAGAAGCTCAATTAACGGCCAGGTCATTAAAAGGTGTGTAATAACTCAAACACATAAACTTTATAGTAAAATATGTGTAATAAGCAGTAGTAATTAGTGCAGATATACTTCCAAATGCATATAACTTAAAACTCATATATTAATACAATAGCGTGTACTCGGTATAAGACTAGTAACTCGAAATTAATACTACTCTAATATTACACAGGAACTTTGCAAAAAGCCTAATGGAATGGACCAGTGACGTAAGAGTCTAATAATCAAATTGCAGAGAGAGATAAGAAGCATTAGCATTATAAATGTTATACAGCAACAAACCAATCAAACATGGAAACAAAAGTGCTATAAATAACTGCAAAATACTATAAATAAGATAACAAACAACCATTATAATTGTAATGGGAGACCTGAACGCTAAAGTAGGTTAACTAAATACAGGTCCAGAATAAGTAATAGGAAACACGGCATTGGTAATTGAAACGAGAATGGTAAGACCTTTATTGGTTTGGGCGCAACCAATGGTATGGTTATAGGGAGAACTTTGTTGCCGCACAAATATATGCACAATATAATGTGGCATTCCCCAAACTGAAAGACAACAAGGTAAAGATGCAGTTTAAATTAGCACTAAAGAATAAATTCACCGAATTAGACAACATGAAAGAAGATTACCCAGAAGAACATTGTAGAAAAATAAGGGACACGTATAACAATGTGGATGAAGGAATACTAAAATTCAAGAACCACGAAATTAAGAGTGGAAATCAGAAGAGTAATAATATGTAAATGATGATGGCATGCAGAACCTCAAAACCAAAATAAACAAGCAGACATTGAAGTGGAAGGACGCGTACACATCGAACTATGCATAAACATAGTATAGCCCTTATTTTTCAAAACATGGAACACTTGTATTTTACCTAAAGATTGAAAGAAATGTCTACTATTAAACATTCCACAAAAGGTGACCTTAAAAACTGTAATAACGGGAGAGGTACCAAGACTCTCAGTACCAAACAAGATACTTTCAGGAATACTACTAACCTGGATAAGACCACTTGTTGAATGACAATTATACAAAAAGCAAACACTTATTATAATTATTGACCAGCCCTCAAAATCAATTTCCAACTTTGTTTGCTCTTTTTCGTCTTTAAAAAACCTTCGACCTAGTTAACAGAAATATAGTGTGGAATAAAGTGCAGAAATATGGAATATCAACTAACAGGATTAAGCTGATTAAACAAATATACAGCTGCTTCACATTTGAAGTAGGGCAAACAACAGAATCCATACCAGTGCAATTAGAAGTAAAACAAGATGCGTTATGTCACCAATACTGTTTCTGGCAATTACTTACGAAGTTATGTCTAAAAAAGTGAGAACAAAATAAGAGGAATCAACTGAAGCATTACGAAGCAATCGGAAAACCTAATTTTTGTGGGCAACATTTTCCTCCTATCCCACAGGTATGACCAAATGCAAGGAAAGATTAATAGCATTAGTACTGAATATAAAGCTTCTGCATTAAAAATAAACTGAAAAAGCCAAGATACTAACTATTAACACAAATAACAACAGACAATGCACCTTAAACAACAACAAGATAGAAGGAGTTAGTAGTTTTACATATTAGGGCAGTGTAATAACGGATATTGGAGGATCACAGACGAATGTGAAAACACGTATACGAAAAACAAATGCAGCGTTTATACATCTATACTTGCTGTGGAAGACGACGGAAATATCACTGAAAATAAAATTTACAATCCTTGGAAGCAATATTAAGCCAGTCTCACGCAAAGGAATCCTCGAAAGTCACCAAAACAAAAAAGTATTTAGAAATAAATAGTCTTCGTAGAATACTTAAGATACTTTTGTCGGACAACATTCAAAACACTGAACTACGAAAGGACGCGGAAATAAAACTGCATAGGATACACCTTAAGAAAAGATCCATTAGCATTCGACAGGTAGACCCTGAACTGTTATCCACAAGGGCGACGAAAGGGGAGAACGCCAAGAACCAATTGGAGAAGGATGGTCGCCGAAAAAATAAGACAAACAGAAAAAACATCCACCACATGGGAGTAGCAGCAAGTTAAGTCAAGTAAACCAGGATAATCGTCAAACAAAACAGGATATGAAGATAATAAATAATTGTGAATTAAAAAGCAGGTAACTAAATGGGAAAAAATAATGATGAATGAAAAAAGTCGAGGAGGCTTGAGTAACCCCTGCTGAGAACAATACTGCCTGGTAAAGTAATTAGTCGTAAGTCGCCGACATCCACCGAGGCTCCCTTACAAGGATCACAAGGCCAAGTTTGAAGTTTTTTATAACTAGCAGCAATCATAATTGGCTCGAAGACTAAAAGACTTACCTCTGGGAAATGGTCTTAAAGCACCCACAGTAAGTCGATGCATCAGAACACCGGACCTCGGAACTCATCTTAATCATAAGAGCAGAGTAGTGCTAGTGCACATTAAAGGGACAAGAAACGTATTGGTAGACGTGAAATCGTTCAAGAGCGACTCAGATGGAGTCAAAATGGAAAGTGGTCCCACGAAGCGTGATATTATATTACCAAATCACGCCCAAACAGAAAGCATCGGATATGATTGACCATGTAACTTAGTTTATAGGTAGAGTTAGGGCTGATAAAAGAAATGTCGGCTTCCAGATACGCAGCTAAACTAAACCGTTATAATAAAGATTGAAATGATGTTACAATAACGTCGCCCTTAGACTTTCCCGTCGAATTCATTTTACAGTGAAAATAAAAGAAACATTGTTAATATCATATGAAAATAGATTGATTTGTGCATACTTTACACATATTTAAAAGCTGCAACTAACACCTACGATGAACGGAATGCTATCTAATCTGAGTGTATATTAGTCAACAATTTTTTGTTTTTTGTTAAATTTATGAATATGTTCAATAATTGAACTCAGTGTGTACGTAGATTATTAATTTATGTTATGATTTTCTTAAACGTTTATTTACATGTGTACCTATTGTTTAAGCAGTTAATCGGTTTTACCCTCTATCTGTAATAATAATAATAATAATAATAATAATTTTAAAGATATTTTTAAATCGGCACTATAACTGTCCTACTATGTACTATTGTGAGTACAGAGTGAGACGTACAAAAGTAGGACTAATGACCACTTTAAAGTTTTTTTATTATATCTACCGGTCATAAGCAATCATATAATGACGTGCCAAAACTGTGAAAATCCGCTATGGGACATCATAATTATCAAAACTGATATTTAACTTGTAATAGTTTGCGAATAGTTTATTATTTACTGAACTTGGTTTAAGAAGCATCCATTTTATGTCCGCCTTGTTTAATGTAGCAAGATCTGCTATTTGTGGAAATATAAATAAAACTCTTAATTTTCAGCTCTCTCGAAGATAGGTTACTACTTTTCGTTCGTCAGAATCGTCAATATCAGATATGATTTTAGCCACATAATACACTTGGTTGGAAAATTCAACTAAGACAAAGTCTTTTTGAATGCAGTTCTAAAATAGTCAAGATCTTCTATTTCGGGCATCCAGTTTTTATCTCTTGGAGAATAAATTAAATCTCTAAGTTGACATTATCATCCTCATCTAAGCTATCTTTATCTTCTCTAATAGCAGATTTTCTTTTCCTTTGTATTGGATTGCTGTCGAATGCTTCTCCTATTACGCTTTGTACTTACTGCCAGCTTTCTGTATATTTTTTCCTGTCTTTCCTCTTTTTTTCTCTTAATAAATATTTTTCAGGGGTGTCGGTAATAATCATACTTTTTCCTTTGCGTTTAGGTTTACGATTTGTTTTTTAATGCTTTTGGGTATCCTATAATTGTTTTTGGTGATATAAATATGTAGCACCAGTAAATTAATTGAAAAATGTATTAAGATTAGGTTCGAGTTGTTTTTTGAAAAATTTAACGTTTTGGCTGACAATAAATATGGGTTTCGTAATAATGTTGGTACCAATGGTGTCTTATTTGAAGTAATAAAATGTTGACATGACAGTCTAGATAAAAACAAAAAAACATTGGCAGTTTTTCTGGATCTCGAAAAGCCTTTGATACTGTTAACCATAAAGTTTTCTGTCGCAAACTGGACAGCACTGGAATTAGAGGAAGAGCAAATTATTTAATCAAATCGTGTCTAACTAACAGAATGATATGAGCGACGAAATTGAAGTAAAAATATGTGTTCCTCAATGCACTGTGTTGGGTCCAATTTTATTCTTAGTCTACATAAATGATCTTGCTAAGATGCAAATTGATGGACAGCTCTTCCATTTTCTGACGATACTGCTGCCTTATTTGAGACATCGAACTGTACTGATCTAGTGCGGAAGGTTGAAGAAGGCATGGCTTTGATAATGCAGAAATTAAATATTGATTTCTTATCCTTAAGCTTAACAAAAACTAAATTTATATATTTTTATTTATGGCAATTAGCACACATACCATTTGAATCTATTTGTGTATATTCAGTAAAATGTTTAAAAACGAATAAAGTCAACTATTGTAATAATTCATTTTTTTTCTGTTTCCTACCTTAAATACCTAGGAATTTATATAGGTTCACAATTGAAATGGACGAAACATATCCAAGAAATTGTTACTAAAGTTGGAAAAAACTATATATAAATTTAAATTACTTCGCAATATAATGAAAAGTATTACAATTAAAAGTATGTATTTTGCCTTAGTGCAGTCTGTTTTTATGTATGGCATAATTGGTTGGGATGGTGCTGCAAACTGCCACTTAATTCCTTTAGAGGTCTTACAAAAATTATTCTTCTGATTTACTGTTTCAAGAAGCAAATATTCTTTTTATAAGACAGCTCTACATAACTACGCTGGCTACCTTTTCTTTTAAATTGCAGGTGATCGTTGATAAATGTCCTCATAATTATTTGATGAGAGGTAAGGCTGCTTCAGTTGTAGATATTTGCAAAAAGACTAAATATTTCTTTCAAAAAATTCCACTTATTTGAGTATTAAATTGTTTAACATATTCCTACTGAAATAAAACTTTGTAAAGTCTTACTTCCTTCAAAATCAAAATTAAAGAATGGGTTCTGAGTAAGTCGTTGGATCTTTATACTTACCTGTCCGAAGTCTACAGCTAGTAATATTGATTAACTGTTGTTTATTACTATACATGTCTTATCATGCCTTCTGCACTTGCGATGCTCTTATATAGATATTGGCCAAGTCAAATATTGTTTAATATAGTTAATATTTTTTCCATCTCTATGTAGGAGCGTCGTAAATGTGGAGGCAGCATGATAATTTAAGTTCTTCTGCCACGCTCAAGCTTAGCTTCTGTGGCTTTAAATTAATTTAACTAAAAAATATGTATTCTGAAATGTTGGGAGTAACTAATTCAATAATAAACAAATAAATAAACTTGCCTAAAAATATCAGAGTTCATCCAACCATTTATATTAACCAAACCAAGGGTACCGGATGGAGCACCTACTAATGTGTGGGGTTTCAAGTATTTGCGGGAGAACACCATTGCTGGAGGAAATATCCATTGCCTGAAGTTGTACAAACCAAAATACCTCTTTCTAAACATATCATAATAGACTACTACCAAAAAATGACATTCAGAGAACATACCTATTTAATGTTTGAAATTTTATATCAAATATTTTAGCAGCATCACGAACTGAATACCCCTCTTCACTCACAACATTAACCGGTGCTATTATTTTCTCTGTGGTAGTTGGCCCTATCTTTTATTCTTTGGGCTTTCATATAATCTGAAATACAATTTTAACCTGCCGGTAAACTAATGGTACACACTGAGACAGTCTCAATGTGTACCACTACTGCTGTTTTACTGTATACGGAAGGCACATCATTTTAAAACCCACTGCAGACTTTAGATGGACATTGGAAGGAGTGTTTTCAGGTTATATAAGAAACTCATTGAAATACGATGCTTGCTAAAAATACCCAAAAACTTATTTCTAGAATTGTAAAATGTCATTTAAATAAATGAAATTTGTAACTTTCTAGCTTGAGCAAACGTTTCTATACATTAATTTTTTAAAGCTCGGAGACACACGTACGAAACTTTGCATCCAAAGAAAAGAATGTACACCACATATAAGTTAGCAATTTTAAGTAATATTTCGGAGGTATATTTGGAAATAATTTGGGTGTCTCACTGTTAAATACGCCTCCTTGTGGACTACTCTCCGCTGCAAAGAAATTTCACGCTCAAATTTGCACTAGGCACGCAAAAATCATGCACATTAGAGCGACAATCTGTGGCAGGCTTAAACTTTTACGGGTGACATCCCTTTTAAAGAAAATTCCAATACTTATGCACAACCTAAATATTCGCTGCATTTATAATTATTGCATTCCCAGGCACAAAACTGCGAAATTCTAAGTATACACAGTTCGTTATTGACCAGCCTTGTTTCCCACTACTGAGGAATCAGCCTTTCTTCGTTAAGGAGGTTTTAGGCATTAAGACACCACAGTTTCCAAATTGCGGTTCAACAGGAACGGAACCCTAATTAATTATGTGTTAAATATGTTGCACATGTCCTTAAACTGTTTTATAGACGAACTACGTATTTGCAAGATCTCTGGGTACGTTGATACTACAATCAATGGAAGAATGAGATTGTCGTATTTTTATCCTAAGATATGCAATAATTAATATTCGAGTCCCTTCTTGTACATTCTAAAATAGAAGAATTACTACAGGATTAAGCAATTCAGGACTTCTTTTACCAGTTCAACAAATGGATTGTGAACAACAAATGTGAAGTTTTACAAAACAATAAACCGATTTCAATTTTTAGAAGTGAATTCTTAAAATAGAAGAAAACTGGCAAAGAAGATGAAGAATTGTTGCAAAGGCGAAGCAAAAAGAAACCGATGGACTTATTTAAAGAGCTGGGTATTGTAAACATAATTATTAAACAAACGAATTTATATTGGCTAGAAGGTATTGCTAAAACGAACAACGCCAGACCAGTTATTTAAGTTTTAACTAAAGAACCCCGGGGGAGCCAAACCGAAATGGAAGATCCAAAGCAATGAAAGGATCGTATTAATTAAGATTTTCCAAAAAAATATTGTGCATAATAGGTTAATTTTAACAAAAAACAGGTTACAATGGAACCGTTTATGAATACCGCTCGTCTCTAGACAATGCAGACGTGTTAAGTTACTGGTTTCACATTTAACTATTGTTCATCTGCTATGTCAGTTGTTGCATTATCGTATTCCACGTTCTTGCGCCGCAAGGACAACGATAAATTGACTTGGCATTTGCTTTGATTCCTGCATTCTCTCCGGCATAAGCTCATCAAAATCATGTCAGTTGAAAGCTCAAAACATCTTGTTTTGACAAAAGGCACAAAGACGCAGGGCGAGCCTAATATATTCCGAGAATATGAGGTCTCCTAAAGTCTTTAGAAGCGGCTTATATTAAAACACACTGGCGTGGCTTATTGTTCCCATGTATTCCATAAAACATGCACTGGATGTTATAAGCAAAATAACAAAGTTGGTCAGAAAAACACAAAAAGCGTGAGACGAGATATTACAATGAAATCAAGAAACTGATTAATTCATTGCCGCTGCCTAAAGCTCAGTGAAGCATTTTTCTACTCATTCTTTTCCACTTTGTTGTGTGATGACACGCTGTTATGTGAAATCGTACCAATTTGTGCCTGCTTAGTCGAATGAAAAGCTTTAGATTAATGCGGACGCGTAGAAAAACTCCAATCTTTGAAGTGCAAGCATGGAATAAGCCAAGTCAATTGTAAACAACGAAAGGTTGCTTTGAAAGTAAGTGAGATTATTAGTTACCTAGTTAGCCTGGTTACATATAAGCTACTCATAGAAATGATTATTTGACCGTTCTGAATATTAAATAAATTTTATTTTCTCTGCATCAGCTTACCGCTCGCAGATGATATAAAATCTAAACGAAAACGAACAGATATCCATAATATAATATTCTTAACAGAAATATTTGACAAACAAATCGATTATAATATCCAAGACATACTCACGGTAGAGTGCATTAATTAAGCACAGTTCCTTGATTGGTGTTAGCAAAAACAACAAATTGTAAAATAAATAATGCCAACATACCTATAGAAATGTTGGAGCTACTTATCGACCATAAAATTAAGCAACTTATTACCTTCCTCACATTGTCAAAAAGTTAAGAATATGTTCTCAATGCACCAGTATATCTTTGATATTGCAGACTCAAAGGTCTTACCATTCGCTCTACATTTTCTTCGCCGAGGAATTTGTTTTTCAACAATTTAGAATTTGCCAAAGACACATAGAGAGATATTACTTTCTAGTTCTCTTTGTAGTTAATTACAGACATAGTTTTATATTTTGTACATTTTTGTATAAAATATCACCAAATATTTGTTATATATTGTAATGGTTTACTGCCCACAGCAATTCTGATTGCCTAAGTAACTAAATGAATAAGGTGAACATGAGCACAAAATTAAATATTTTATTTATTGCAAGATAATCAGTACTTGACATTAATAAGTACACTAATAATTTAAGGGATAAAAATTAAGATGAGATAAGGCAGGTTTCGTTCAGAGTTTGAGATATGATTAATGTTAGGAAGGGTCAAGGCAAATTAAATTTGTAACTGACGGATTCGAGCTTAGTAACGTCAAACATAATGTGAATAAAATGATACAGAATGATTTGTTAAGCATAGAAATTGTATGAGCGTTATGTATTAAAAATTTATAAGCCAGCAAACGGCAAGTTAACTGAAAGGTAAACGAAAGACAGTCCTAGCAAAGCAATAAGAAAGACAACTAGTGAGATGCTAAAAGAACTCAAGTGTATCAGTGCATTATAAACCAAAGTGAAAATGAAAATCAGAGCTAAGTATGGTGACATTTATCTCAAGAAAAGGACAATTTAGTGAAAATGCAACGTCATGACATCAAAACTGTAGTCCATAAGTTCAAACATGTAACCAATCTAATTTATTTTAAATATATGCAAATGTAATTGCTAAGTTATGAGACAGTGAGCTGTCATAATGAATAAAACAAGCTGAAAAATTTCATGTTGGGTGCAAGTTAAGCTCCACTTTTTGTACAGAAATTAATAATAAAAAGTTATTTTGTTGAGTCAAATTTGTGTTGGAGTTTTTACCAGTGTTTTTGGGCATTTGTGGGTGTACTTTTTAAAAGTGCAATAGTTCCAAAGATAGTGCAATTAGGTCAGCAAGTTTCCACCTGGTGCGGCGTTGAGTGCGAGCCAACTTCGGTGATGATTTTGAGGCAGTTCCAGACATCGGAAGGCAGATATTTTTGGTGCTGCGTGGAGAGAAAAACTTTAGCAAAGCGTGGGTAAAAGAAGTAGGACCAGCAACCCATTTCCAAGCGAGTGTTTGCCGTGGCGTCCTTCCAGTGTGGCAACCAACAGAGCATCACCTCTTCAGAAAGGTAAAATTTCACAGCAAGGAGTTCGTGCAGCCTCATAGAAACTGGGGTTCGTGAAGAATAGATCTTTGCCGAGAAGTTCAACGCGTTTCCAGAATCCCAAGTCCATCCAGTTTCGAATAATTTAGATAGCGTCCCTAGAAAGTGCTAGTTGACGCCGAATTTGCAGTTTTTGCCGCAAATAGGACAAAAGCACAGAATTAGTCGTACCTGATGCATTCTTGCTATTTCGGTGTTTGCAAATTCAGTTTTACGCACTGACGGATCATTTGTGGATTGCACTAAATTTAAAGGTTATTTAACTGACAGTTGAGAATGGTGTATTTGACCTAATCATTTAGAGTAATTATCATACAAAGAATTATTTGTCATACAAAGCTTCCTACTTATTTTATGAACAGACCCCTTGAGTTAAGAATTGTTAATTTATTGCAAATAAGTAAAATAAAGAAAGAGCAATAAACCATTTATTTTTAGTAATTATTATTACATTCTTTTTATTTGCCCTGAATTTGGCAGGCAGTTCTTGATCGAAACTATACAATTCATAAAGTGTAGTAATCCTTGCCATAATTATACATTTTATATTTTATTTAAAACCCTACTATTATTAAAAGTTTAAGTGAGGCTACTATTACAATATTAATAATCGAAAGGCAATGTTGTAAACGTGTATTTATTGAAATAGTTTTGATATGATAATCTCATCTTTGTAAAAATAGCCATCAGTAACGTAATTTATCATTAATAATAAACCACTGCTAGTTATGGCTTATGATATAATGTTGAAAGAAAAATAATAAACAATTTAATAATAATTGTTAAAGTCTAACTTTTCCGGTTTGATATTTTTCATAATTAATTTAATTAGAATTTTAAAAAAACTAGCACAACCTCTTTAAGTACCTTGTTTTTAGCTACGTAACAGCCCTAAGCCTAGTCGTCAGGCTGATATCAAGCAATGATGTCTTCAAAATTTTTGCCGAAGTTATTTCTGAATTATCAACGCCTTTAGGATATTATATCTGGTAAACTGCTTCACCTTGTTGTGGTGAAGGCTCAAAATATAAAAATTAGAGCACATAATAAACAATGTGTCTTTAAACAAAGTTACGATACATATACAGTAATTATTTTGACATTACTATTTGTGTGATCTGAAGGTAAACCATTCCCTCATAAGTCTCCTGTTTTTACCTTAATTTGTTTTACCTGAATGCATACACATGATGTGCCAAAACAGATATCGCTCGGAAGCGAATCATTTCTGCGTTTTTTCTTCAAAAGCTCTTTGGTTAGCACAGTTTAAATATGATAATTTTACTGATATTCACTTGTTTTATTCGTATTTTGTAACAATGTGAACATTTTAATGATTGCCAGAGCGCCTGCGTGAAAAAACTCAACCCGTAGCTGTATGGATCTGTATGGATTCTGATACAAAGTATACTTAACTTGAAAGCTTAAATTATTTCAACTAAAGTCCTAATAGTTTTAGCTGTGGGAGTTCAATTTTTTCTTAGAATGATTGTCCAATCAATGGCAAAACGCAACCCTTGAATCTAGCGTGCATAAAGAACGCCCTCTTTTATTGTTTAAGCGAATTGTGCTTTTACTCAAAGAAAAAATGTAGCTTAACAAATGAAGTTAATTACACTTTCAAGTGACTGGGACT
The DNA here is from genome assembly GCA_940337035.1 of Agriotes lineatus. NCBI lineage: Eukaryota > Metazoa > Arthropoda > Insecta > Coleoptera > Elateridae > Agriotes > Agriotes lineatus. The sequence goes on along the minus strand of CALNHX010000622.1, from coordinate 225,782 downwards.
GTGGAACAGGAAATGTAACATGTTAATACAACTGATCACAGCATGCAACCCATAAACAAATATACAAAATTAAAGCTTCGGAGTCTAAGGACTTAAATAAGACAAATCAAAAACATGAAAAAAATATAATAGATAACGTCCTTCTGTAAGTAGAGATAGAGAGAGAGAGGGGGAGAGAGAGAGAGAAAGAGAGAGAGAGAGAGCTCGACATAAAAGCAGTTAACCTCGGCTGTAGAAAGTTCAAGCCATATACGAACACGGAGTAAATCTCTCTATATGTGTATACCCATAATAGAGTACGTAGGTTGCGCATTGAACAATATTCTAGTATTATAGTGTTGAAATCGCGACAATATTCAAAACAACAAACAATGACGTTAAATCAAGTCAATAAGTGCTTCAGCGCGTCACTGGGGAAAACTCTCAACTCTGTGAAGCACTGTAAAATCTAGTACAGTAACGTTTGGTTGAGAAGGTTGATCTTAAGCGGATGTCAAAAATGGTGTGATTTCTCCCAAATCAGCCCTGACTGAAGTAGCAAATCTAAATGATGGCTGTTGTATGGTTTGGAAATTAATAGATGCAGCCGAGAGCAGTAACGCCCTCCTCCATCAGGCAATTTTCGAAATAGATTTAGCAACACGAAGCGACGTTAGGCTCTCAGGTCTATATCAATTTAAAGTCCACTGAAGCGAACAACGCCTACGCGTTGTAATATTTAGAAGGAACCGAAGTGATGCGTATTTTATATCCGGACGTCATTCGGAATGAATGGATAATTGCTAATATGCTATAGACAACAACAAAAATTTTCTCAAACTTTATCTTCTACGACGACCCGGGCACCAGATTTGCACTCGCAAGAAAACCTTTACATCTGATCGGTTTCAAATGTGGCACACAAGCCATTTCTCTATTTTTCACATTCGACGCTCGTCTACTCCCTTTCCTACATCTGACCGTAACTTTGCCCATAAGCACCTGTTTTCATTCTCCAGACACTTCGTTGCTCTCATAGTGTACAACCTTTAAATTGGCTTCTAGCTACAGCGTCTAGACGTGCACTTGGTGTTTTAAGCCCGAACCCATGTGTGATTCCTAGAGTATCAACCAACAAATTATAGCATGTCGACGCGCGCGGTCAGGACACTGGAGCCGGAATGATAATAAGAGGTGGTGCTAAGTGAATTTATTGTGCTAGCGCAATTAGCCAGAAATCCCGATCACAGCAAGGCATACGTGCAGAATCGACAGCCTTGTCTTTTCCCGTAAGACACTCGCTGATCTAGCACATTTTGGCCATGAGGCAACTGTAGTTTTAAAATTACAGGACGTCATCAATTCTTCCGTTTCCTTGAATATCAAATGTCAGCAACATATCTGCAAGTTAATGTCAGGCTGCATTTATAACGTTTCGTCATCTTAGATGAGATTATGCGAGCTCCAACTATAGATCCTTTGTTTGAAAGTATTTGCTGTCAGTAAGTCGTGCAAAGGATCATTCAAAACGCAGTAGTAAATCAGATTGGAAGTGACTGGCGCAAACGTGGGAAAAGGTTTGGATTGGCAGAATGGCGTATAAGTAGCCAAAACGCAACCGATAAATCTCTTGTGAAATTCACCAGTTTAGCGCGGACAAAGAAGTAGTGTGTCACAATTGACCAATCGGAGGTGATCACCTGATTCTTTCTGTTTTATTAAATTAAACGGAGGGCCAGCCTTCGAGCTAGTTGACGAAATCAACTGAAGAAAAAAAAGCAACTGTTGTCGCCGTCGACACCTGCATCAGGGGAAGCATCTCCAGCATGAAATCTAAGTAGCATCACTAAGAGCAGCTCCGAAGCCATCATAACGAGGTAGGATTAAGCCTGCGATTTGAGGGTTAGGTTTGCAAAACGCATCAAACGACTAGATCAAACCTTCCCGGAGTGGCCTAGCTTTTCCCCAAGGGCCCAGTTGCTTCGTATTTTTCAAAAATCGATTGGCGTTAGTAGATTGTGCCGGGTTTGGCGAGAACCGAAGCGTCCATAAACAGTTGAAAGAATTGGCGCGCCTTCTATGTCAGAACAAGCAAGAGGCGGTGACGTCATCCTAAAAACCTGCCAGAGGATGTGTTTTTATTGGTTGCCAAGCGGGAAAATTCAAATAACTTACCTGACGCGTTTTCACAGTATTTTCACAAGTTTAAACATTCAAATACGCTGTGCACTGGAGACATTTTGTGTGTTATCTGTCAAATAGAGATTACTAATATTATCTGCTGAGAGCGAGCAAATGAGCTACTTCAAGTCAAATAACCTAAAATTTATGGCGATAGTTAAATTCTGATCCCACCCTGAGAATAGAGCTTGTGTTTTGCCGAGAGCTAGCGTAAATAAATATTGCAATTAGATAAAAATAGAAAGAGGGGCTTTTTAACCATTTTATTTGTGTAATTAATTATTACATTTCATTTTTAACCAGCCGTAATTGACTGACAGGCAAAGTAAAACCACAGTACAAAAGTATTAAACCTAAGAGTTGTGCGATTTATAAATTGCCCAAAATTTAACTTATTAAGATTTTTATTTAATATTACAAATATTGCATTGCAAATATATGTCGCCCAACGTCGCCGAAAGGTAAATTTATAATTATTTATACTGTCCCATCCAAAATAACAATCAAGGGAGCCATTATAGTATATACTCGCATGCTTATTAATACATTTTATACAAGGAAAACTAAAACGTATTTGATTAAACATTAATTAGATACATAGCTTTCCTGATTAATACAGACATAAACGGTACTAAAAACAAAAAAAAAACCGTAAAAATGATTTGCTCCAGCTAACATTCAGTCAAGACAATGGCAGTTCGAGCTACCTGACATGTGTATGTTTGTTACTTCAAAAAGGACTGTAAATTGGCGACATGAAACAAAAAATTTACAGAGTATGCAAAAGTCACTGAAATACATTTTAATATAGCGGATATGCAGAATTCGTTATGATACTTTAATAGTATGGAGGAAAACGCAGTGTGTCTAGCAGTCGCTCACCAAATGTATGAAATACGTAGAACAATCAAGATAAAGGCGTCGTGGCTAGGACAGCTAGAGATGACCTAGGTAGCTGGAAAATGCCTGGGCGAAGATGGGATGTAGCCAACGAGATGAAGAAACTTCGCAGACGTGTGATATTTTAATTCGATAAAATATACAGGGTAACTTCAAATGTTTATTGACGCACAGCCCAACTGAATGAATCCGAACTAAATCGAGTGCCTCACGGCTCAAACTAGTAAATTTCACTGTTACGAATCACAACAGGGTTACTTCTTGCGGCAATCTTTATCCCGACATAATAAACACCTGGGGCTGAATTTTGATAATTCAGCAAGCTACTTCTGGCACCAAGTTGGGGAGCCGGCAGCGATGCTACATTACCGTTAACATAGTAAAAACCCACTGAAGAACTAAATCGAGTGTCTCACGGCTCAAAGTAGGACTTCCTGCGGCAATCTTTATTCCGACATTATAAATATCTGCGGTTGGATTTTGATAATTTAACAAGCTCTCGCGGAAACTTGGGATGCCGGCAGCGATGCTGCATGCTCGTTAACATAGTAAATACCGACTGAAGGTCGAAAATGAGATTTGCGATCCACAGTCTAGACGGATTTAAATTAACCTAATATGATGCTGCTTAAAAAACTGTTCTCGATTATTTCCTTGTTGCAGCCAAATAAGATCTCCCAGTGCAAACAAAGTAGTTTTTATTTTATTTTTAATTTTTTTATAGAAGAACATAACTTGATATAGGCTAAGTGTTAGGTTGGGATGTCACTTCCAACCAAATTTGTCTAGTAAGGCATAAAGAAAACTGACGTTTGATATTTAAAGATATTAAAATATTTCAGGAAACTAATCATTTTGATTTTTTAAATCATGAGTATACTTAATTTTTTGAACTTTGGCGTCTAATATCTCAAAAATTATTTGCTATACTTTAATATTTTTGGCAGAGAATTACTGAAAAGAAAATCATATTTCGGATTTGTCATAAAATACTATACAGTATTTAAAATTCAAGGTTCGAGTTTATGTCTAGTTCACTCCATGAAAAATAAAATTTTTATGTCAACAAGCAAAAAATCTATTTTAAGCTTTAGCTGGAACAGCTTTGCTCATTATGTCGATATAAATCATAGCAATTCAAATAGCACAGGCTCCTTTTACTATGATAATCGTAAAAACACCACTATTTGACCTGTCTTCCAATTATAGATATATAATTTACACAATTTACAACAATTCTTACAAGTACAACATCAGAAAGGGTCTATTTCCTCGACCAACCAAAAATATAAACACCAGCTAAATGTATAAAAATATACGCAGTCATTTCAAAAATAATTACTCTTAAATGTACAGCCCCTTCGTAATTTGATTTTAAAAGGCTGAATACCTATTGATTGGGAATAATTTTCCAACATCAATATTGAAATCATGCCTCGCCTCAGCAATTTGCTGTAAAGAGGATGTGAACGAGGAAAGTTTCCGATGATTGAGCATGCTTGTTTCCTTTGCGCTTAAACATTTTTCATTGTGAGCGGGCAGTTAAATTGGGAACTGACACAGCAATTTATGAAAGCAAAAGCTAATTTAGGTGCAACCGCGCTGCGTTTGAATTTTAATGTTATTAAGTGGAAACTTGACGGATCTTCAAAGAGCAAGCACCTCATTGTAATTCTGGTAGCAAGTATCTGTTGTTTATCAAACGGTACAGTATTATAAGAAAGAGATGTTTTTTTCTAGGATTTTCAAACAATTCTAAATAAAATACGAATGATAACAAAAATAAGTATTATCACCAAATTCTAATTATTTAGTACTTGAACTAAATATTTAACTATTTTTACTTACCAGTCTAAAAGACGAAGTATTGTAATCGCGAAAAAAATCACCTATCGAGATTTCTTAACATCTTCACGTTTCAATGCCATTAGATGACGAAAACCAGATTTTCTCAATTTCGTCTGTCTATATGTCTATCTATCTCTTGCCGGTATAACTCAAAAACTAGAGAAAGACGATATTTTGCCTGCAGATTATATGTCTACCTGGCACGAAACCGAGAAAATGTCCGACAAATGAGTCAGTATCTTAAAAATAAGATTTCCTTTACCTAATTTTGCTTTAACTGAGATAGATAAAAATAATATTTTGCACTTAACTCAGCCGTTACCCTTCACGAGAATAGGACCCAACAGATACAAGGCAAATGCAAAATAGACAGAAAAGGTCAACGATAAATGCGTTTTATTTAAGGCAGCCCGCAAGGCAAGGATGCGAGAAGTGCTCCGTGGCCGCATGCAACAAACAAGCAACGTGCTTGCGGCCTATTTCCAAACGTTGAAATCGCAATCGCAGGCGCTGTGCTTCGAATCCCACCGCCGATAAATTTCTTTTATTTGAGAATTGATGCACAAACTATTATCAAGTGTGTCCTTTTATTGTTTCAGTATTATTAGGAACGTGAAATTATTTTTAACACTAGTTTACTTTGATTTTTAAAATTATTTAGTGTCACAACATCCACTTGCGAAAGAAGTTCTGAGGAAAGCCTTTCACAGATTTTTTAATTCATCATCATATGTTCTGATCCCAAAAGTTTTGCCCCAAACTCCTAGAAAAGGTAAGATAAAGATATTGGACTAGGAATAAAATTATTCTAGAACCGTATACTAGTACACCAAACCTTCAGGGCATACATTCAATAAAATTAAAATAAATTCAAGCACATTAAACTACCAGAACTCTAACATTCAATCAAGAAAAACTCAAGCACATGTGGCCACCATAATTCTTGATGTTCAACTAGTGAACATCGGAATCATTCAATGAAAAATTAAAAGAAATTTGTCATGATACCTGAGACACCACTTACTCAGTCAATCAAATTAGAAGAAGAACGAAAGAAAAACAATTAGGTTACTAAGTATTTTTGATATCACGAACTAACACCTGTAACGTGCATTACCAATATACTAGACCACCAAAAGCCATTCATACGAATGAGGGTAAGCGTCCTAACCATTACAAAAATATTATAAATTTTGATTATGCTTTACCTACTTGCAAGGGACGCCCCAATTTAATGTTATCATAGCAGTGATTAGTACGATACAACTACACAAATAAATATAGAACCAATAAAATGTGCCGTTACATATCAAATGCAGTTACAGTTTATTTTACCCGGAATTTGGTGCGAATTCATTAAACTTATTAGGTTGCCCTACTTAACTGTGAGCCTTAGGCGTAGACCGTTGGTGATGACTTATGGCTCCAAAGGGGTTAGAAGCTGCGTTTTCAAGATGTAAAACGAATGGCTAGAAACAGCCTACAGCTGCGGCTGCAGGCAGTAACCTCCAGCAAACGTAATTTACGTAGCCCTTCGGAGATGATGCCCAAACTCGAACTAGGCTCTCCTGTTGATCGCAGAAGCCGCCAAAGCCCCGGGTGACGTTTGTAGTGCAATTCCCTAGCAACCGAAATCGTTGAATTTTACCACGGAAGTGACTTATTTCACCCCGTAGGTGACGCTGAAAACCCCAGACAAGAGTCAGCTCATTAGAGTTACGTCATCACAATTTGAAATTGAAGAAATTGCACTCACCCCGTATATTACAGGCGATTACCCAAACGATAAGAAGTTCTGTGGTCATAACCCGTCCTAGGGCGCGCACAACATGCCCGAAAAAGTGCCCAATGCTCCAACCCGCATACTAGCGAAGCTACCGCACATAACAATCCACGAAATCTGAAGCTAAGAGCTAAACTTTGGCACAATTCACTGATTGCTGCCGAAGAGGATGCTGCATTTTTTCAGGCAAACACAACGAGAAACATACCCTGCTCCGTTTGCCAATAAAACAGATTACAATCAAATCGCTAACGCTGCGTTTCCACAACGACCGTGTTCCAATAAAGGTGTCTTTACACGGCTATGAAATTATACACAAAGTAAATTCTCATGTTAATTACGCCTTTGACATGTAACAAATTAATTGTTACTTCCTTTTACGATAAAGGAAGTATTGGATTCACCCCAAAAATTCGAAATTGAGTTTTCAACAGATCTTCACGTTTTAGAGTCCCCTGAACCCAAAAAACATATTTTTTTTCATTGGTCTGTCTGTCTGTCTGGCTGTCTGTCTGTGTGTGTGTCTGTCTGTCTGTGAACAGAATATCTCAAAAACGAAAAGAGGTATGGCGTTGAAACTTCATATATAAGTTTTGTGTACTATGTAGATGAGACAACAAGCTTTTGAAGAAAATGGCATAACCGGAAGTAGTTGTTTACTCTTGTGATTTTTCAGTTTTTTTCGATTTTTTCAAAAACGGCTCTAACGATTTTTTTTAAACTTTAAATTTTTATTACATTTTTAATGTGTATTGATGTGACATAGGTGGTTTTCCAGTTGAATACTTCTAAAGTGGGTTTCTTTTGTTTTTTTTTTCTAATTTTTTTATTAACTCCTATTTTAAATAAAACACCCGGTATATTATTACATTTTCGAATTCACCTTAAAATTCTAGAGAAAATTTGTCTCTTCAACTAACGCTCTATTTTGTACCGTTTTTGTAGAATTTGTAATTTTTGAAAATGTTTGACAAATTTTTAAAAATTAAAAATTAAATTTTTGACTAATTATAAGATCACTGTAATAGGAAGTTGTGTGAGTGTATCACACCAGATTTTTTAGAAATTTATACGAATTTATTTAACTGAATTGAACATGTTGTTTGGTCAGTTCTTTACTATTGTGTACTCTTAATTAATTTTGAACGTATTGTTCAGTATATGTTGGCAACGTCATAAAAATATATTTCTGACATTCTTTTTTTCGTATGAGTCCTGCATCGTTTCGTTCATTATCGATCTGGCTACGGCGTTTCTTAGTAGAATATAAAGTTTGCTAATTAGCAGTTAATATTAGATGTGTTGGAATTGACTATTTTGCTGATAATACCTCATGCAACGGCGATTTACTCTTTATTAGCTGGATGTTTGTCCTATTTCGGAAGAATTGTAGTTTATTGTAAGAGTTACTATAGCATAACATAAAAATAATATAAATCACGTTACTCAGTTTAATATTAGTGATTACAATTTCTATGCATTTAGTAGTATTTTGCTTTATGCAGGTCTTTTGACATATCTGAATATTTGTTATTATTTGCTACTAACGTTTCTGTTACTGATATAATAATTGCTGCATTAGCTTTTAGAAAATAGCTCTTACTTTATTTTAATGGATGTTCCAAGCATTATAACAAAATTGTCCGTATACAGAGTGTAAATAAAGGTTGAGCGATTACTCTCATCAAGATAATGAAATAAGTTTAGATGATGTAAGGTGGTTCTTGTGAGTTTTAGAAGCCGACGCCCGTGGAATGAAAAACTTGTCGTTTCGATACTTAGTTGAAAATACTTTCTTGTCTTATGCTTTCAGTTATTTCCGTGTTGGCCAACAAAAATACGCCATTTCTCCAGCAGCAAAGTAGCAAGCAACGCCGAATACGAGCTTTCTACTATTCACATAGATCGTTTAATTTGTGAATTAATTAAAAGTAAACCTCTACTTTTTGCAGACCGACAATAAAATACATAAAAATTAAGCCAATAATATTTACACATTGCATACCTCTGAAAAAATTATCTATTTTACTTAACATTTAACCCCATGCTATAAATGAGAGAGAAACGATTAATACCATGGTTGTTTTTGTTTTGCTGGCATGGAGTAAAAATCAATTTTCCCACGCGTATGTCTTAGTAGTATATTTAAGAACGACTTTCATAAGGCAGGCTTTATTGCACGAGTCCAAGTTTAGAATTCGAGCTAAGTAGCGGAAAGCCTTCTAAAGCACGAGTGCTATAAATAGTTACGAAACATATTTTTAAATGAATATTGGCGGTTTCAAATTTAGGAAATTTTCTGGTGATGTGACTATCGAAAATTCAATTTAAACCTGGAAGTTGTTGCTACCTTCAGTTTGCATATTTTATTAAATTTAATTAAAAATGGGTGTAGAACAAGGTATTTTATGTACCTATGTACAGTCGCGGAATTAAAAATCCGGACGAGTCTTACAGATGATTTTTGCAATTTTTGGGTAATGTAATTACTTACATTTTTTGTTCGACTCTTAAATGAGGCATGCTGTCATATACGAGTAATTATTTTGATTTTCACTAATTTCACCATGTAACGTGATAAGTAAAGTGAAGTAAGATATACACTGAATCATTTTAAGTGTCCGGATTTTTAATTCGACTGTACCTATTATTGTTTTTCTAGGAAGTCGATTTTTTGTCAAAAGTTGCCAGAAGCATAACAATACAAACAGAAAAGTTATTGAGAAAGATAATGCTATTATGATGTGCTGTTTTTAATTAAAAAAACAAATGATTTAAATCTGCATTTTTGCTGTCGTGACTACAATATGGAGAATCTATAAGACCTATTTTGCGTAAATGTGCTGGAAAGTAACCGTCATTCGATTTGCTTTTGGTTATTATATTAGTATTTTTTATTTACATTAAAATAAAAGATTTCTGAAACTTTCTTTAGGGGTTTGGCATGAATTAGGAAATACAGCTTATTTGATTTCGAGCTAATTTCTTTCCATGCAACCATCCACTCTTTATACATCTTTTTACTTCGCCTCTGTAAACGTCGAAGGAATATTATAATCACGAAAGAATCACCTTCTGAGATTTCTTCAGATCTTCACTTACCAGGATATCTAGATGCCAAAAAATATGTTATCTCGATTCCGATTGTCTGTCTGTGAGTCTGTGGCGGTATATCTCAAATTTTTTTTTGGAGAGACTCGATATTTTGCATTCCGATTATATGTCTACCTGGCACGAAACCGAATATATTTTCGATCAAATATATACAGGGTGTGTTACGTGCTCATTTTATTCGAATTTCAGCTCCTAAAATTCTTAGCGTAGTTCTTATTACCAGTTAGCATAATTTCATCTTTTCCTACCTTGACTTAAGACTGTTACGTGGCGCGCACTGAGCCGTTTCTAATATCGAATCACAATCATTTCCAATTCGTCAATCTTGACGTAATACTTGATAACGACCATCGACATAGGAGATTAGGATGTCACCTCGTTTTGCATTGGTCCAATCTTTGGGACGCTTTGATTATCGATTTTTTGTAACAATTGATTTTTTTCGAAAGCATCCATTTTAAGTTTTGCGTGCAAAAGGGACGCTCGTGTAAATCTCCAGTTATTGCCTAGAGTTTTGACTCCAATTACCAATGCTATTGCATTTCGTTGTGCTTATGTATGAATATCGCTATAGGAAATGACTAGTATGTAGTCCTCCTGCTTTCTTTAATGTATCCTTAATTGCAAATTTATAGGAGATTTCTTCCCCATGCTGAAACCTTATGCTTTGGGTTGATGCTTTGAGAAGTTTTACACCCTGAAATTTTACAGCTAGATTGGCGTTCTTGCTTATTAGAGCCGCTTCCGTGGTGTATGAATTTTCTGACCATGTGGTCCGTTTAACTGCTGATTCGAACCGCCTTCTTGTTGGACGTATTTCCGAGCTCAGTTGGGTCTTAATTATGTGCGGCTAGGGATTATTCATCGTTAACTCTTAACTGGGTTCATTGCGTGTTTATTACGGCTGTGCCACTGAGATGGCTGTACAATGGAATAAATGCTTTAAATTCGGCCTTCAGACTGTGAGATTTTAAATGTAATTGAATTGAGAACAATTTGAGACGGTTAGGTTTGATGCAATATTTAAAATTTGATTCATTGTAGTATTCATGTTATACAATATTAAGATTTGGTTGATTGTAATATTCATGTTATACAACTTTTAACATTTGGTTAATGCGTTCTATTGCTGCAAAGTATCTCTGTTGTTTTTCTAAACTTATATAGGTTCGCCGTTACGAGTTTTTACAGGGGAGTAAGAATCGGAAGCTGGACAACGGCGTAGCGCCCTAATCTGATTAGCTATACGGGTAATCTTATTTTTCTTCGAAACCCATTCCCATCTGCGACTTGAGCTGTCGCGAGCGTATACTCTCAAGCTACCCCTATCGGTGACAGAGATTTGCTTGTATTTTCACTGTCTTGCTAGCACTCAGGGGTTTGTATTTTTTATATTGTATCGTTATTGTAATGGGTAACAGGTGAGCAACTTAAACAATGCCTGCTTTTGCTTTAACTGGCGAATAGATAAAAGTAATAAATTTTTTGCAGGTCAGGCTTTACCCTTGACTAAAACTGGACCCAAAAGATATAGAATACAGGTAGCAAGGGAAATAAAAATGAGCAACAATGAGCGTGTTGCATACAATCTAGCCGCATCGCTCAGATGCGAGGCAGCCCTTCGTGGCAGAAAGAAACCAAGACGTGGGTTGCGGTCAATCGTTGAGACCGCTTTCGCAGGCGCTGTAATCGCGCTGCGTTCGAATCCTACCGCCTACAATGGTTTTTTTATTTGAATGAATATAATCAGTATTATCAAGTGTGTCATTCTATTGTTTCAGTGTTAGTAGGAACGTTAAGATATGTATACCATTCCTATCGTTTGATTTTTTAAAACTTTTAGTTTCGCACTGTTTCCACTAACGAAGGAAGTTCTGAGTAAAGCCTTTTCTAGATTTTTTATATATTTTTCAATCATTCTTAGGAAGGGGGCACCTGATTGTAAGTAACCTCCTTAGCAGCTAAGTGTACTTTGTCGTTGCTCTGTATCCCAGAATGCTTGTAGTCCCAGCTAAAACCAATTCTACAACCCTTTTTTGACAGCTGATATAATAATTGTTTCATTTAAACATTGTCCAGTCCTTAAGATATTTTAAATGCAAATTAGAAATACTTTCCAATGCAGATTTCTAACCATAAATTGTCCAGGCGTCAGCATACACTACTCTTTATTACTACTGCTTCAGCGGGGTAAATAATATACCGAATGTCCATTCTCAAATTCGAATATTGGAATTTAACATTGTTTTGAACGTTTTTGCTGATTCCTGCTCATCAATTCATATTACGGGAAACAGTGCTGCCATCTTTATTTTTACTGTCGTTGGTATACAGAGTGTAAATGGAAATATCCTACATTCGGAAAAGCTAATGAAAAATTACGAAGGATCGACTACATCTGTGGCCATGTAACATAGCAACGTTGTTTGCTTTATCATGCAAACGGTTAGTTAAGATTTGTTCCATAATAGTATAGTATGTATCAAGTAATCAAAATGGAGTTTTAGGGAGGGACGAATCGTTTTTAATGAGAGGAGTCCCATAAAACTTTTTGCGTACGAGATGCATACAAGATTTTTTGATATCAGCTCTGCAAATTGTCTGCTATAAGTCAGAAAAATGTAGATTATTTTCAATTAAAATATCGCGTTTCTAATGTGTTTCTAAGTTACTTTTCAGTCCGCTAAAGCCCATTAAAGTACTCAACTTAGTCCGCAAAAATCCAATAAGGTACTATTCCGCTAGTCCACTAAAATAGCATTTTTCGGACTCAAGCGAGCCTGTTAAAGTGCCTGTACCAAAAATTAAATTTAAAAACTTAAATAGTTATTCATTTGATGAAACGGATTTGCCCAGAACTAAAAATATTTTAAAGATAACTTCAGCTAAACGCCAACTCTGACAGAATATTTGTACTGCCATGTTAACAAAACACTCCTAATATAATGTTTTATTCGGTCAAATCTAGAGTTGAACCTTCCTAATTTTTAACATTTCCTTTTTCCTATGTACGACATTTCCATTTACACACTGTATATCACTGCTTTTATTTTCAATGCGTTTAAAATTTAATCAACTATACACTGATTATAGGAAGGAACGTCTTAGTAAGTAGGGAATGTGATGTGCTTAAAACTTATAAACTCATAAAAATAGGTAGTCATATGCGAGCAATGTATATACTATGCAGCACAAATTCCACCGAGAACAACCGATCCTTAGTTATACAAACCCTAAACTAATACAGGACGCTTCGCTGCATGGGATGGTAGTTGGTAATATTGCTATGGTATATAGAGGCCATGTATTACATTAAATACGGTTATTTATTTACATGAATCTAAAATGAAAAGTTCAATACAGTAATTATACTGAAATGATAAAATGTGGAAAATTCTGTTAATGATTGCTTATTTAATTGAATAATAATTGAAACTCAAAGATTCAAAGTACATTTTAAAAGAAAGTTATTACATAATGAGTACTACTTGATGATGGTAACAAGAATTAACAATAAATACAAAGTTGAATGTTGCATATGACAGAATAAAATTCTATTTGTAACAATGTATAAAGTGAGCATCATTCAAATTTATTTATAACATGTAGCAGGCAGGAATAATGGTAGTCTAGGATAGCAATAAAAATTGGATAATTATTAAAATAACAACTTTGAAAACAAGCTGTAAAAAATTGTGTTTTGGAAAAATAAACCAGAAATTTGCCCTTAATTTATTTCAATTAAAATACAATATAATAAAAGGGTTTACTAAGTATATGCAAAGTGATAAGCAATTGAATTAAGTGAAGAAAATAATATTATTTGAATAAAATGAAGATATGGTATTATGTATCTAAATAAGAAGACATAGAAGCAAGAAGAATAGATTTGGATATTTTAATTGGAGTTACATTACAGTTTATCGTTAGTAACATAAATTGGAGTATCATTGCTGTTTGGAGTTTAGAGGACTGCACCAGAGGAACGAGGGACCAGTTGGACAAGGCATCTACTTGCTTACAGCGTAGGGAGGAATTGTTGGAGGCAGCGGCAAGGTACCAAGGACTAGTAGACAGGAACTGGTTTACTTGCAGCAGAAGGAAGGACAGTTAGGAGTTTGCAATATACTGGATGCTGATGACGTGCATGGAGATGCTAGAACCTGAGGAAGGACAGAGTTAAGTTACCATCTTGACAGGAAGTCTACTTACCAAGGAGGAATTGGACACAGGAAGGTTCCAGGACTGACAGCTGTGTAGGAGGTCAAGTAGGAGTGGATGTCTTGCAGCTTCTTGGAGGAGTAACGAGGTGGAGGTAGCTTATTGGTGACCAGTGTGTGTGTGTGTGAGCAGAGATGTGCAGCAGTTTGGATGGAAGAGAGAGGTGTATCTGGGTGAGTTGAAGCAGGTCTGCTGGATAAGGAACTCAGGTGGGTGAAAGCAGGTATTTTCTGAAGTTATCTAAAATAAAAGACAGTTAATAAGGGTATTTACAATATTATTGAATTGACTTACATGTCGTATCATTAATTGAATAGTGAGGACTTTGTAAAGAAGTTTATTCTGTCATATTGATTTAAAAGTGTCATTGAACGCTGTGTTTGCATAATAGTTGACAGCAAGCGACTTGCATAAAATAATTCAATACTAGTAAATAAAATAGCAACAAACAACTAACTAGATTTTGGCGAACCATACCCAGAGCAAAGAGTACTCATGCATTTTGAAATATAATTCAATTGATTTATAATAAAGTTAAAGTTTCGACATTTGAATTAAATAAGCATACAATAATAATATCATATTTGAGCCTTGGTATAATTATTAATAGGTATTGGAACGTGAAGCAAAAGTAAATATAAAATCATACACACGTATCCAGTACATAGTAATGATCGCTCAAAACGTGGGGCAAAAGTGTGATTATTAGTCAGTTTGTAATTAAGTAAGTAATTGCGACATAAGTGTCAGGATAGGTAAAATAAAATAAATCACGTTTTGGAAAGTAAGAATTAGGTAATTGAGATCAAATAAAGGAACAGTCAATAATAATAAGTAAAGTTTTCTGATAAAGATTCATTGTTGAACAAAAATACAAGGATTTTCAGGTTGAGATAAGGTTTAATAAGAGTAAATACGTTTTGAGTACAAGTTAAAATTTGAAAATATGGCTGATAAAAGAACTACAAGAAAAAGCAAGAAGATTGAAGAGGAAAAAGAGGTAGAACAAGAAGAAATGGAAGTAGTAGAGAGTGGTCCGGAAGGTGAAGTGGAGGAAATACAGCAAGGAGATCAGGTAAGATTACAAAAAGAAGAACAGCAAATAAATAAAGATGACCAATTCGAGCAGTTGATATTAATGATACAAGGAATGAAGAACGATTTACAAGCAACTGCCGAGGAAGGTAAGAAGAATACTGAAGAGTTGGGAAGTAGGTTACAAGCAGCAATTGAAGAAAAGGCTGAGGAGGGAGAAAGAAGATTGCAACAGTCAATCGAGGAAAAGGCTGAGGAAAGTAAGATTTGAAAAAGGAATTGCAACAGTCAATTGAACAAAAAGCTGAGGAAAGTAAGAAAGATGCAGAAGAAAGGGAAGTTAGGTTACGAGACGCAATTCAGAGTACTGCAAACAAAGTACAAGAACAAAAAGACCAAGCAGATAAGATGGAAGTGACGATGAAGGAATTAAGAGAAGAATTTAACAAAGTACAACTCCAGAATAAGCAAGAATTGCAAACACAAATAAATAAAATTACTGAAATTTTTGAAAGTTCTAAAGAAGAATTTAAGGATGAGGTGAGAATAGAATGGAAGGATGAAAGTAAACAGTTAGAGGTTAATTTATCACACATTATGTCAGAGAAATTAGTAAAGAATAAGGATAGTTGGAAGGAAAAATCGAGGACATACAAAGACAGAATGAGGAGGTTAATAGTAAAATAGAACAAACTGATGATAAAGTAAATCAAAACAGAAATGACTTGCATGAAGAAATCGACCATCGTGTAACCAGAGTTAATCTATTAACTGAAAACAATTTAATAAAAATTAAGGAAGTGGAAAATAAAGTAGATAGAATTCAAGATGGCACAGAAATATTAAATGGGAGTTCAAGAGGAAATTATATGGGGGTACAAGCAGACATGTTACCCATTTACGAAGGAAAAATAGGGGAACAGCCTATGACATATATTATGAAGTTGGATGATGTTATGAAGACTATACCAAATGAAACTAAAAGATTACAAATAATCAACATGACGTTAAAAAGTTATGCAGATGTATGGCATAGCATTATAAAATCAAAATATAAGAATTACGAGGAATTTAAAAAGTTATTCATTGAACAATATTGGAGTAACGCTCATCAAGCCAGAGTAAGAACTCAATTAACCACTGGTCGTTACTTTGAAAGAGGAGGAACACGAGAAACGTATGTAATCCAGAAATATAACAGAGCACAGCACCTGACTCCGAAATATGCCGAGGAAGAAATTATACAACATTTATCCTGACATCTAGAAGATGAAATAACCAGAGCTGTTGCAGTTCAAAATATAAAATCAATGAAGGATTTCTTAGAGATTGTAAGAAATTACGACATGGCCATAGGAAACAATAATAACAGGAATTACAACAGACAAGAAGTTCCTAATCTTCCAAATTATAGTAAAAGAAAATTTGAGGATATCACACAAAATAAATTTAATTTTGGCAGAAATAATGTAAATAATAGTTTTCGACCAGAAGAAAGAAATTTCAATAAGAATTATGACAATACTTTGAATAGATGGAGGAATAATCGGTATAATTATGACAATCAAGGAAGATATCAATATCGAACCGAATATAATAATCAGGATAGAAAGAAATACCATACCCTAATAGACGAAAAAAATAAGGAAAGGCAGAATCAGGAAGATGGAAATAATAAATACCCAAGACGTCAGTACATAAATACGATATATGACAGAGGAAGATGTATGCAAGAAAATCAAACAGAAGAAACTGAGGGTTTGGAAGATTCCTCAGGGGATAATAAAAAAAACTTAAATTTTAAATAGTTATAATAATAATAACCTCACGCATTTTAACTACAATAATGAAAATAATGAAGAATTTTTATTGGAAGAGGAAGAAGAAGCAAAACAGATTTCAACGTTACCATTTTTAAACGTTAGTTTAAACAATATTGAATATTTAGCGTTGATAGAGAGTGGAGCTATGGCATCCTTAATAAATGAGAAGGTAATTTTAGATAATTTAGATGTCCTATACAAAAATTCATTAAAGTGAATAAAATAGATTTGCTATCGGCTACTAAAAGAAAAATCTCAACAACGAACAGAATGTTAAATATTAAAATAGTTATTGGTCAATGGGAAGGTGTTGTTAGGTTGTTTATTGTTAGAGGACTAACAGTGGACATGGTGTTAGGAATTGATATTATTCAGCAACTAGAAATAAATATTGATGGTGCACAAAGGTGTATTCATTTGAAGGGGTTAATTAAATCTTGGATCTGTACTAGTAGAGTCAGCCAAGAAGATAAGTGTAGCTAATTAGAGAAAATTGGAGACGCAATAAAGAATAATGAAGGAATAGTTGTTAATTATAATATAATAAATGATATTGAAAATAAATATGATTATAAGGGGTTAGTGCTGAGTGAATTAAAAATAGGTGAGAAGAATAAACAATTTGCTGGCCAAATATTATAAATAATTTATAAGAATAAATAGATTATCAATGAGAAAGTAGGACAAGCTCAGAAATACATTCATAAGTTACAGGTTCATGAAGAGAAAAGTTTTAATAGTAATTCTTACCCAATACCATATAAATTACGAGGACAGGTGAGGACAGAAATACAAAAGATGGTAACAGATGGTGTGATAGAAGCTTCAAAAAGTAATTTTATCAATCCGTGGGTAGTAGTTAAGAAACGTAATGGTTCTCTTAGATTATGTTTGGATGCACGCAGAATAAATCAAATAACTAAACCACAATACGAATCGCCACAAACTATAGATGGGTTATTAAGTAGAATTTGGGATAAAAAGATTCTTACAAAGTTAGATCTGAAAAATTCGTTTTGGCTAATACCACTACATGAAGAATCAAGAAAATATACTGAGTTTTGTATTGATGGGGAAATATTTCAATTCAGAGTGGTACCATTTGGGTTATCAACGTCTTGTGCAGCACTGGTAAGAGCAATGCAGAAGATATTAAATCAATTTGACGACTTTTGCGTGCATTACGTAGACGACATTTTATTGTTTTCTGAAAACGGACAACAACATTTAAAGCATTTATAAATTGTAATTGAAACATTAAATAAAAATGGGTTAAAACTTAACATATTAAAATGTGAATTCATGCAAGAAAAAGTAACATATTTGGGTTATGAAATAAGTAAGAATGGAGTAACCATAAATGAGAAACGTCTTGAGGAAATTAAAAATTTACCTCGTCCAACTAACTTAAAGAAATTAAGAGGGTTGTTGGGTGTTTTCAATTATTATAAAAAGTTTATAAAGAATTATTCAGAGTTGACGTTATGTTTAGTACAATTACTAAGGAAGGATATAAAATGGCAATGGAATGAAG
The DNA here is from genome assembly GCA_940337035.1 of Agriotes lineatus. Taxonomy (NCBI): domain Eukaryota; kingdom Metazoa; phylum Arthropoda; class Insecta; order Coleoptera; family Elateridae; genus Agriotes; species Agriotes lineatus. The sequence continues at coordinate 207,364 of CALNHX010000622.1, read as the reverse complement.
AGAGGGAAAAAGCATTGAATACCATCAAACAGAGGTTTCATGAAGGATTATTATTAAAATATCCAAATTTTGAAGAAAAGTTTATACTTAGAACGGATGCGTCAGATCAAGCAATTGCAGCAGAGTTGATACAAATACAGGATGGGATAGAAGTACCAATATGTTTCATTTCAAGAATATTAAAAGGGTATGAAATTAGATATACTGTAGCTGAAAAGGAAATGTTGGCAATCATATTTGCAATTAACAAATTAAAATTTTATTTAACAGGGAATAAATTTGATATCGAAACAGATAATTCAGAAATTTCATTTTTGAAAAATTAAACTTTTCACAATGATAGGTTATACAGATGGGCATTATACTTACAACAATACGAATTTGATATTAAACATAGACCAGGGAAGTTAAATGTAGTTGCAGATTTCTTAAGTAGAAAGGATGTACCTAATTATGAGAAACCAAAGCAAATTTTAATTGGGATTGAAAAAATTTATCAGGAAGGAAGATTACCTAAACAAGAAGTTTTAAATAACAGATGTCAGAAGAGATTCAAGAATTAAGAAATTTAGTATTAAAAAGTCAAGATCAGTATTATAAAGGGTATAAAATTAAAGAAAACTGGTTGATAAAAGTGTTGGGAGATAAAGAATTAATTGTTTTAAGTAAAGCAGACATGTTAGAAGTTGTTGAAGCAATACATACAATATTTGGACATTGTGGAGCAAGAAAAACCTGGTTAGTGTTTAGGGAATGTTTTTATACGAAGTATGACATCAAAATCATTAAACAACTAATACAGACCAAATTTGTCAGTTTGCGAAAGAAAAGAATTTTAAAAATCAGAATATTGTTAAAAGTATTAGAGTGAGCGAGCCGATGGAATTGGTAGCTATTGATTACTTAGGAAATTTAGTTACAGGACAGTATGGGTACAAGCATGTTTTGGTTATGGTAGATGCATTTTCAAAATTTATAAAATTATATCCAGCGAGAAATTGTAATACTAAACATGTTATAAAATCAATACAGAATTTTGAAGAACAAGTAGGTAAACCAAAAAGAATTTTGGCAGACAATGCAACGTATTTTAGGAATACTAGATTAATAAATAATTTGGAAAGAAAGGGAATAAAGATTTGTTTTTGTAGTATAAGACATCCTCAAAGTAATATAGCAGAAAGGTACATCAAAGAGGTAATAAAGTATTTAAGAATTTTAACAAACAAAAATCATAATGAATGGGTACAGTATTTATCAGATGTGGAAGGCTTTATAAATAATGTTCCGAATACAGCAACGGAAATTTGTCCAATTATTTTGTGTAAACAAGTAATTCCATCAAGACCTTGGAAGAAGGAACAAAGTAATATTGAAATAATGGAATTGTTAGAACAAACTCGAAGCAAGTTAAAGAAGATTCATGATAGATATGAAAAGGAACAGAATGAGAAAATTTTAAAACGGGTACAATTTAAAATGGGAGATTTAGTAATTGTAAAGAAACTGAGGGTTGCTAATCAAAAGGAAAAGATATGTGCAAAACTTTTAAATGTGTATGAAGGACCTTATAAAATACAGAAAATATTCAACAATAATAATACATACGAGTTAGTAAATGAAAAATATGGTCACATAAGAGGCAGATTTCACATTACAATGATATATCCATACAAAGTGTAAAAATGTAAGTATGCAAGAGTTGTTCTTTGTTCGATGAATTTTAAAATGTTTCTATGGAAACAGAGTAGATTAGTAATTGTTATGAAGTTATATTTTTGTAAATAAGAATGTTAGAAATTATTATTGAGTGTTCTTGCTGGAAGGAGTTATGCTATGGTATATAGAGGCAATGTATTACATTAAATACGGTTATTTATTTACATAAAACTAAAATGAAAAGTTCAATACAGTAATTATACTGAAATGATAAAATGTGGAAAATTGTGTTAATGATTGCTTATTTAATTGAATAATAATTGAAACCCAAAGATTCAAAGTACATTTTAAAAGAAAGTTATTACATAATGAGTACTACTTGATGATGGTAACAAGAATTAACAATAAATACAAAGTTGAATGTTGCATATGACAGAATAAAATTCTATTTGTAACAATTTATAAAGTGAGCACCATTCAAATTTATTTATAACATGTAGCAGGCAGGAATAATGGTAGTCTAGGATAGCAATAAAAATTGGATAATTATTAAAATAACAACTTTGAAAACAAGCTGTAAAAAATTGTGTTTTGGAAAAATAAACCAGAAATTTGTCCTTAATTTATTTCAATTAAAATACAATATAATAAAAGGGTTTACTAAGTATATGCAAAGTAATAAGCAATTGAATTTAGTGAAGAAAATAATATTATTTGAATAAAATGAAGATATGGTATTATGGATCTAAATAAAAAGACATAGAAGCAAGAAGAATAGATTTGGATATTTTAATTGGAGTTACATTACAATTTATCGTTAGTAGCATAAATTGGAGTATAATTGCTGTTTGGAGTTTAGAGGACTGCACCAGAAGAACGAGGAACCAGTTGGACAAGGAATCTACTTTTTACAGCGTAAAGGGGAATTGTTGGAGGCAGCGGCAGGGTACCTACCAAGGACTAGTAGACATGAACTGGTTTACTTGCACCAGAAGGAAGGACAGTTAGGAGTTTGCAGTATACTGGATGCTGATGACGTGCATGGAGATGCTAGGACCTGAGAAAGGACAAAGTTAAGTTACCATCTTGACAGGAAGTCTACTTAGCAAGGAGGAATTGGACACAGGAAGGTTCCAGGACTGACAGCTGTGTAGGAGGTCAAGTAGGAGTGGATGTCTTGCAGCTTCTTGGAGGAGTAACGAGGTGGAGGTAGCTTATTGGTGACCAGTGTGTGTGTGTGAGCAGAGGTGTGCAGCAGTTTGGATGGAAGAGAGAGGTGTATTTGGGTGAGTTGAAGCAGGTCTGCTGGATAAGGAACTCAGGTGGGTGAAAGCAGGTATTTTCTGAAGTTATCTAAAATAAAAGACAGTTAATGAGGGTATTTACAATATCATTGAATTGACTTACATGTCGTATCATTAATTGAATCGTGAGGGCTTTGTAAAGAAGTTTATTCTGTCATATCGATTTAAAAGTGTCATTGAACGCTGTGTTTGCATAATAGTTGACAGCAAGCGACTTGCATAAAATAATTCGATACTAGTAAATAAAATAGCAACAAACAACTAACTAGATTTTGGCGAACCATACCCAGAGCAAAGAGTACTCATGCAGTTTGAAATATAATTCAATTGATTTATAATAAAGTTAAAGTTTCGACATTTGAATTAAATAAGCATACAATAATAATATCATATTTGAGCCTTGGTATAATTATTAATAGGTATTGGAACGTGAAGCAAAAGTAAATATAAAATCATACACACGTATCCAGTACAATATATCGCTCAAAATAAAAAAATATTTACACGTAATTATTATTTATGCGTGGAACTTGATATAACCTATATACTAATATTCAAAATTCTAGTTTGAAACTATTTACTAAAACTCAATATATTATTGTTGGTACAAATATTATTTTAATGAACTTAAAGTTATCTAAAAGGCGTTTCTTATTATTAAAACTTAATGATTTCGCTTACATTTCTTGGGTTTGTCTACTTCAACTATAGCGGGACGTCCAGCTTGCAAGCGAGATGCACCTCGGAGTATTCCAGGTCGCTGCTTTTTTCTTGAAATGGGTCCTGGTTGAATCTTAAAGAAAAGACCCCGGTAAAATTTCACCCGGAAGGAGTCACTGGAAAAAAATTCACCGGAAAAAAGTCATCCGGAAAAAAGCCACCGGAAAAGAAGTCACCCGGAAAAAGTCACTGGAAAAAAAATAAGTAGTGCAATAACAATATTTTATTTTATTGTATACCATCTATAATCTACATACTACATACAATACTGTAAGTAATATAATTAGCAAAACAAGTATTCATCTAAATTTATTCTCTGACGAATATTGTGGCTTCTGGCCCATAAAAAATCGAGAATATTTTGGGTTCCTTGGGGGTAGTCCTGGCACAGAGATTGTAACCTGGCTTGTAAATACTCATATTGTCGAAACATTTTCCTGGTGGTCGGTATACCAGCTTCATTTTGCAATACCTTTGTAGTATCCACGGCCAGTTCTTGCCTCATTTTGCTTTTGAGAAGCCAACTAGAAGGGTAGGAACTTCCAACCAAATTTGAAAATCTATGATTTCAACCCTCTGTTTGATTATTGGTTCGATCATCTCCTGATAAAGTGGCCTCACAGACGTTCCATGATTTTGGTGGAAAGGAAGGTGGTATAGCCCGCATTCTAATATTTTCGTTTTCATTGTTGCCCTGTCTGCGAAACGTACCTGTTAATAAGTTTGATCGAAATAATTTAGAAGGTCCGCGGTTATTACTGCCGTGTTTTCGTTCAGGTAGTTCATTCCTCGGACTACGTCTTCTACTGGTAAATTGCTAGCCCATCGAGCATTCCACGTAATTCAGTGAGAAGACGGTAAATAACGTGTAGGTCAAGGTTTTCAATTTTCCGATATGTGCTTTGGCACAAATCATAGAAGCATACTCTAATGGTAATGTCCTCTCCAAGAATGGTTTTTATTGCTTGGATAGTACTTTTTTCAAAATCTAGGTAGACAGTAGTAGGTTCAACAATAAGGTTTCGAGCTTGGCATGCCGCTAGTAGGGTGCTGAGCACTTGCTCATACGTTTCTTGAGTTTTTAGTTCAAGCATAGTGTATAAGGTAGTAATCAAAGTACCTCTATATATATATATAGAGATATAGACGGTCATTATCCAGCCCATAGGATATATTTAATGTACGCTGTGTAGCCCAATCATACGGTGTTGAGCCCAGGTGAGGGCTCATCAACGAATCGACGTGTATATGTAGTTCATTCAATTGAAACGTGCACAAGGAATACGTACACAAATTTTTGGCTGGGCTCATCAATGCTATGGTTACATATCCCTTATACAGCATCTAGTTCAGGGTACCGCTCACCAGGGGGCGCCTTGTATATACACGAAAAACGTATACAGACATTGTGAAGCCCACTACACTCACCACTCGTTGTGTGGCCCGAAATTAGGCAACACTGTACGGTATGCTAATAGTCTGACTTTTCGATGTAATCTTACACCAGTTGATTAAATGAACGTGTCGGAATTCTCTATTAAACTAATACATTACATATAATGTAGTCTTAAGGTATATGTATTAATAAATGTTGAATTAATTAGTATTATGTATTGAAATATTATTTACTTTTTTAAAGGATTTTTATATGACAAATATTTGATATTAGTAGGGTAAATTTAAAATAAAAATCTCCTACAATAATAATGGATCGTAAACAATGAATATAAGTAAATGTGTATTTATATTAAAGAGAAACATACACTTTGTTTGTAAATGTTTTAATTTTAAACATAACACTTTAGTACCTATACATTTTACAGTACATTCATTACATATTTTACAAGAACACGCATGGCAACGAGTTTACTGCTGCAATGAAACTGTAAATTGCTAACGCATTTCTGATTTTCAACGCTACTCAAATCTAAGACTTCTTAAGTTTCGTAACCTATAAAATAATTTTCTTTATAATATACTCTATACATAACTCAACTTTTATATTCAGCTACCACAATCACATACATTTCTGGCACATGACTGTATAGTACTAGCTAAAAAAAGTATAAGATTGAGCTAAAAATAACAGTTATATATTTAATATACCGGGTGACAATAATGAGACCAGGGCCATGCCTCTATCTCCTTTACTTATGCATGAATTTGGATGAAAATTGATACAAAGATGCTAGATATAATTTGGGATTGACATACAAGTATAATCAAAATGACCGATTCTCGATTTAAACCGGAAATAACACTAACATTGAGTTTTTAAATGCATTTCAATATATATTTTGTTTTTTGCAATCTACGACTCAAATTACATGCAAGAGTGGTGTTATATTACACAGAAATAAAAAAAAATAATTAATAATTCTTCAATTTTAGATAACGAAAAAGTAGTGCACGATGCATATCGTTAGATTGGTAATTACATTTTTTGTTTAATGACAAAATGACCCTTCGTAGGTGTCATTTAAAAAAGTGACTTTTTCTTTAAAAAATGTGTTTAGCAAATTTTGTTCTTTTATTAAGGGTTTGTTATTAACTTTATTGATAAAATATCTATTATTATTAGTTGCTATAGTTAATTAGAACACATTTTTTAAGTCACACCCTTCTACCGTAAAAATAAAATTAAAAAAAAATCAGTTTAAAAAAATGAAAATTTCGCGAGACTATTAGTATGTAATTTGACTTGTAGATTCCGAAAAACATAAAATATATAGGGTGATTATTTAAAAAATCAAAGTTGGTGTAATTCCGGTGTAACCGAAAGTCAGACATTTTGACTATATCTATGGGTCATTCATAAATTATGTCTAGTATCTACATTTAAAATCTGATCCAAATCGATTTATAAATAAAGAAGATATAAGCATGGCCCTGTCTCATTGTCACCCGGTATACTAAACCAATTCTTAAATCACAGATTTTTGCTTGCGTATTTTCGCTTTTTTGGAGGAGGGCTTTACAAATTTGCAGCTGTAATAGTGGGAATGGAATTTTATTTGAATAATTTATTTCTTATCGCTAATTCTTTCAGATTCAAATTCCTTTCTTTCAAAATAAGCCTGAAACAAAATTATGATGCATATTGATGAAAGTCATTTGTGTGTGCGGAAATGTACGTCACAAATACTTGCTCTAAGGGGCAATTCTCCTCTATCGATACATTTTAACTAGATATGCCTCCCTTCTATATTATTGGTTCCTTGGAGTATGGAGAACGATCTAACCCCATTTTCGGAACGATTGCTGCAACAGGACACACTGCAGCCTGGCACTTTCTATCTATAATTAATACTTGTTGATTTTTAAAATATGAAGTATCTACTGAATTCATACAAAAAATGAAAAGAACACTGCAAATAAGCACAACTTCGAATTCGAACTAAATTATTTGACATGCGCACAGCTGTTGATTTATGGTGCATTCGCCATATTGACTCCAAAAATACAAAACACTGGCGCCATTAATTGCGGTACTCGATTAATATAGGGACTCTATTCTTTATCAGAGCAGTCGAAGAAATCCTTGGTTTACAAAGTACCGCAATGGCGGCCATATTGTTTCAGAAATGACATTCTTCACAGAAATATGAAAATTCATTAGATACGATATTTTGCAATTTTTTCCGTTATACTTATGGAAACAATAAGAAACATAGCAGCGAATCATCCTTTTAGGTTGGGTTTTAATAATTTATTTGCTATTTGATAACACATCGACAACTTGTAACCATGCAATTTATATACTAAATTTGTCAAAATGACATTACTTATATTCTGACAGATATAATTGACTGAACGATGCCATTTCTGAAACAACATGGCCGCCGTTCCGGTACTTTGTAAACCAAAAGTTTCTTCGCCTGTTTTTTTCTATATGTGCATTTGATTTACCAGAAATTGTACTCACGATCTTTGAAGCAGGAGTGAGGAACTCAGGATGCTTAACCACGGCTTAGTACATTGTCACCAAGCCCGACAGCAAGTGCATGCTTTGAGTATTTCCCGGAATTTTTAAAAATGGTTTTCCGGAAAATATGTCTCAAGTCACACTGCATTTAAAAACTCACAATAGTTTCGTAACTAGCCTGTAGGAAGTTGGATGAACTTAACACATTAAGTATGCATTCAAAGCAAGCGTGTATTGTAGTAGGTACTGAAGCATTTACGAACATATTTTAATTAAACATTTTGCATATACCCCTAGAATAAATTATGCAAGTCGTTTTTGATATTTTTAATAGTTAAATTTGACCAGAAGTACTCGATTAAAGAAAAGTGTGTAAGCGGTAGGTGCCGAAGAAGATTTTTACATGCAAACCTTTGAAAAACATAATGGCTTGAAATTAAAGTCACAAATTGTGAACTACGGTCCTGGTATACAAATTTACATAGAGATAGGAGCAAAAAGCTGAGGTAAACAATGATTTTTACTCGTATAACTCCACAACGAGGCATTGTCCCACCACATTTTACAGATATTTGTCTTCCTTACTTTGTATTAGAGTTTGCAATCCCACAGTAAAAATTCAATACTTACCGGGATTTCGGGATCGGCTACCATGAGTTGAATAAAATATAACAGGTAGATACAGTCACAGAAACAATATAGCTGCCACATTCGTTTTTCCAGTGCAAGTTTATCAAAGTCCACTAGCTGAGCAAGAGATAACGCTAGAAGAAACTAAAAAGCTATAGTCGGCATGAAAATGGAAGGGCTCCTGAAACTGGTGGCATCTCTGTTGGACTTTTAAGGCACGGACCAGAAAAATTTTACAAACTTCTCACTTACATATTTAATTTGTTCCTAAGAGGAGAAGAACTTCCAGTTGAGTGGAAAACGGCATACATAACTAAAATCTACAAGAAAGGGGATAAAACAAACTCTGGGAATTATGGACTACTGAGTGTTACAAATTCTCTACAAACAATTTATGGAAAAATAATAAACAACAGGCTCGAGAATGAAGTTGCAGATATAGATGAGCAAAGTAGATTCCGTGCTGAACGATCTGTGGTAGACAACCTGTTTTGCTTAAAGCAACTGACAGACAAACGACTAGCGTGTAATCTCGAGACCCATATGTATTTTACAGACCTAAGGAAAGCCTACAACAGTGTCCCATTATTTAAATTATGGCTGGTTATGCGACAAAGAGAAATTAAGGAGATCTATATTCAGGCTATTCAAAAACGTTACGAGCCCAGAATCATATCATTTGGGCCAGATCAGTATAGCTCTTAAATTTTCTGATGTAATATTTGGAGTTCGTATATTTCATTCACTATAATACAATAATTGCAGTTGTTTGTAAATGTTGCCACAAGAATTACGAAAATTCAACAAATTGACAATAGCTTTACCACGTACCATTTTTGCAAAAAGAATACAGACACCAGGCTGTCCATATGTTATTAAACAACAAACAGCTTGTTTCACTTCATCCAAAACATGTTAAGGTGAACGATATGGTATTTATTTGATCATATGATCAAAATTAAATGATTCGGTAATTTACTTAGTGTTTCCCGAATATCTTTTGTAATTTGTTATTGCTAAAGCTGTTTAAAATATTTCTAAAAACTCCTACAATTATGATGTACGAATATTGACCAAAAAGATTTTCTTTTGTGGGTGCAAAATAAAGATACCTGAAAAATCTTAACTGGGCCAAATGATGTGATTCTGGGCTTGTATAGTAATATGACGAGTCGTGTCAAAACAGAACAACTATCAAATAAAATAAAAGTTACAAAGGGGCTTCGACGAGGAAATTCGGGGAAATTACCTCACTCGGCTGTGCCTCGTGCGCTAAAATTTTTCCCTTATGGATAAAATGCCTCTTTATTCACTTGTAGCATACATAACTATTAACCAAAACAAGAATGGACATCCTCACATGTCCATCGAATTAGTACGACTTCGGTAACGTTTGGTCCAAGGTTCACATTAATAGCAAGGAAAAAATTATAGCGGTAAAAATCATTCAAGACTTGGAACGATTAATTGATACATTCTGTACAAATTAACTTTATTGGATGTTCCTTATTTTTTATAGGTATGTCTTTATAAACAGTTAAGCGTATACGATTGTCGAAACAGATGAAAACAAACATTCTTCCAATTTAATATCAAACTGTACGAAGACTTCGAACGAAAATGGGAGGTTTTTACAGAAACATGTATGCGACGGATTACGATGGAATAGTCTTATCAGAGCCATAGCTTGAGCATAGTGTATGCAATTCTGAACTACTCAATTATGATTACGATGTATACAGATGCGATAGAAATTTCTAAATAACAGGTAAAATCATAGGCGAGCAGTGTTTTAATGGCTATACTAAACAAATAAACATTTAAACTTCTTAATCTTGAAAATATTTTGATTGGTTGTATTTGGGTGTTTTTTAACATTGCTGGTGAAATATATACAATAACTGTAGTTTACTTTGAACCTCAATTCAAATTTGATGTCTATAATTAATTATTTGATGTAGTAACGATTTTTTGGCTTTACCCTTTTTGTCTGCTGACCTTTATCAACTAAATTTATGTTGAGAACGTTTGGATGATTTTCAAGGCGTTTTCGTGCTGTAGGTTGTTTTTATTCGTTTTTCGAAAAGTATCACACAACGTTGGCACGCATTTTCATTCTGTTTTCGACGAGCGAAGTGATCCATTTTCGTAAACAGGAACGTTTAAATTAATTTAGTAAATAAAATGAATCTACACTCCCCTCCAAAAAAACTGGATCATTGTTTATAAGTATTATTTTATACAACAGATACTTTTTAAATGTCTGAATAGACATTTTAAATTTATTTAAGTATGACTTAATAATATAGTGACCTTATGTCACGCTTAGTAACAATTAAAATGTGTGTTTGTTTCGCTTAAAACAATTTATTAATGGTTTGCTGTTTTAGAAAGTTTATGCAAGACCTCATAAGCAGCATGCCACGACGAATGGAAATTGTAATAAGAGCTAGAGGTAGAAATACACAGTACTAATCAAAGTTGTATTGTTTTTTGTTTTTTTGAAATCAAATTGTTGTTTTTCATATTACATATCTTTTCATTTTCCTCACCTTTTTAATAAAAAAATTGCCAATTTTTATTATTATTATGTCATTAAGCAATACTGACATAAGTATAAAATGCATATTCAGACATTTGGAAATGATCTGTTGTATAAAAATAAAATGTTAAAAAATGATTCGTTTTTTTGGAGGGGAGTGTATACTGTATATATTACGAAGGTATTATTTTCACTTAAACAGTTAGTTTTCGCAATATTATTATATTATATAGTTAATTAATTAATTAGTTTCTTGCAATATGTAAATTAAAAGTTTCAATATCACTATGACAATCGTTTATTAATTATTTATAAACTGTCAAATAAACGCATGTTGGCAGTTCTATAATGTTTAATTATAATTTTCTTAATATTACTGCAGATAAAAAAATGTATCTCGAATATGAAATGCTTTTGTATTATCAAACGAATTTTTAGGCTCGTCTTCGATTCGCTAAAAAATCTATCATTTCGAATGCAAAAGTAGCATTTCGTATTGTAGATACAAAAATATTTATTTGCGTTTGGTCACCGCGGTTCTATTTTTTGAAACTAATTGGCTTCAAAATGCCCCTGTTCTGGTTCTTCGAAGTCCATTGTAAACATTGCGAATATCGTTGTAGCTGAGGTGTGAAATGCATGTTTGTATCATAATACATTGTATTAGGATTTGGTTGAACTCATTAAAAGCATTGCACTTGTCCCGTAGAACATTGTCCGTTTCTTCGATTTGCACAGCACACTGATAAAATGCTACAGTGGCGGTTTGGTTTTACGATAAGACTAAATTCATTACATAAACAAGACTACGTTTTTGGCGCCATTTTAATATTCTCCCGTTTTGGATTTGTTCTTGTTCTTGTATTTGCAGCAACTTCTGTATTATAATCGTCTTCGAACAACTGATGCAATACATAACGCAATTAACGCTATTAATTACCAAACAACCATTAAGTGGTGCATTTAACAGATTTATAAATATTTTAGGTCAATGTATTGTTAATGACGTCAGCTACCTGGATTATGTAATTAAATGCGTTAACTGAGAAAATGAAGAACTCAGTTATGGTAGTTATTTGGAATTTTGCAGTTCGAAGAAAGATAGAATACATAGAAACTTATCCCTTTTATTCTCAGCAGCTAGCGCTACCATATTTCTACCACGCCTTCAACAATTTTATCGCACTCCACTTTACTTATAAGAACACACCACTCACTTAATGCTTTGGAGCGGCCCGATCGCTTTCTCAACTCTGTGTGGAAGATCTGTATTTTACCACGTGATGCAATAACACATGGGAATACATTTGGCAACACCGACGGGCTACACAACGTACAACAGATATAAATTTATACACAAACGGGCTAAATAACGAACTAATCATATCAACGGACTCACATGGTTCTATTAATATATAAAAAAACTAAACTTCTAAAAACATTACCCCTCTGAGGTTGCTTTGACTCGTAATAATAAAAAACCGCATATAAAGTGATTTATATCTTCCGGACTGAATTTTTAAAGCCGGGTGGAACAACGGCCCAATAATGTAAGGGGCTCAACAAGATACCATTTAGCCCTATATATATATATATATATATATCTAACCATTAAAGCTTGGTACCTGTGCGTAGCACTGAGATTGGAGTTTTTCCAAACCCTATCCCAGTCAAGAAATAACATTGTACTGTGTATGTAACCACACAAGCTGTGAGAGGGACTATCTTTATATATATATATATATATATATATATATATATATATATAATTAGTTTGGTATTTTCGACCGTCTCAATACTAGGAAAGGGGTGAGTTGTCGGGTTGTCGGTCTGGTAAGACTATTTAGTCATATCCAAGCTTTCGAAATTTATTTTAGTTTCTCTTTAAATTTAAAATCCTATATAAATAATTGAAGTAACATTTACTCATATATCTTAAGCTTAGATAACACTAACAACAATTGTAATAATCACATCAGCAGTATTAATACGTCAATGTAACCATTGTTTGTTTGCTTCACCTTGTACATTTAAATATTCAAATTTCCCGCCATACATCTTAGTTACTTTATTCCATATATGTATTATACATATATTGCTAGTAGGGCCTCGAAACTCCCGAAAACATTACGGCTCCGACATAGTCTCACTTAGAGTATAACGCGTCTCGTGCGCATGAGTGCATATATATATATATACTTCTGGTTGGGTTAGTTCCCCTTTCTGCACTGCGGCCTAAAAGACCTGCTGTGCACATGCCAGTGCTTCACCTAGCCTCACAGAGGTATTCCGATGTCCTCAAAAAAGCTTACTAGTGCGTTTAGTGAGGTGTTTCTCAGCAGTTCGGGTTCGATTGTTGGTTTCCCCAAAGTGTTTATGTCGCAGAGTTATGAGTTCCTCGCACTCGCATATCCAGTGGGTTGGAGTCTCGTCCTCCTCTTCACAGAATCTACAGTCTGTGTTTGCTGCCACTCCTATTGTGTGCATATGTTTGTTCATATAACAGTGTGCCGTAGTTATCCTTGTTATGTGTTTTATTTTCTCCCTTCCATTTTCCAGGAGTGCCAGCGTCGCTTTCTTGGTCGGTTCCCCTATGAAGTTTCTAGAGTGCCTTGCTTTAGGGTAGTCATGCCACAATTTGCGATGTTTATCTCGTAACCAGCTTCTAGGTTGCTCCCTGATCATGCTATAAGCTATGTTACAGGTAGGCTCTGGTCCTACCAGCTGGATAGTACTGGCTGATTTGGCTGATTTATCTGCTTTTTCGTTGCCTATTATTCCCTGGTGACCTGTGACCCACAACAGGCTAAGTTTGTTGTGTTCTCCCAGTTGAACCAGTTTTTTGTTGTTCTGAGTTGAACTGGTTGGCTGACAGCGCTTTTAAAGCTGCTTGGCTGCCCGTCAGGTTATGTATTCTCCTGCCTTTGTAGGATCTCTACACCATTAATTGGGCACAGGTTAGAATTGCTGTTACCTCGGTGTGGAATACTGTTGCATATTGTCCCAGGTTTATGCTTATTCCATTTACTGGTCCCGTGCCATAAATGCCCAGACCTGTTCCATTTTCTGTTCTTGATCCGTCTCTGTACCAGACTTCTCCCTTTAGTTTGGTTAGGACTTCTTCCTCGTTCCACTCTTCCCGCCCTGGAAGATATACTTCAAACGGTTTTTGGAACTAGTAAGATGTCTTTATTTTGTCGTATCACTTTGACTTTTGACAATTGTCAATAAAAAAATTATGCTTTTTTGGTATTTATTGAGTTGTTGGGTAAAGTATTCTGTGGCACACGTGTGTTATTACAAATAATGCACTCGAGAAAAGACCCCCTTGGCCTGTAATGTAAAATACTTGTACCATAAATAACTATTTCATGAGTTTAAAGATTGGTACTCCACTACAGATTTTACAGCGGTCAGACAGCTCACAACTTTTAGTCAAATATCACAATCAATTTATGACTTATTTACACTGCATTTACAATGTTTCCTTCACCCAGCAACATTTCTGTTGGTAGGCATGTGAAGTAACTAGACATGATAAAATTAGGTTATGTTGTTGTAACGTTTCGCCCAGCGCGAACGCGATTGTATAAATTAAAAATTAATTTGCGCGTTCTCCCTGGGCTTGCACCACGTTAGGTACCGGAGCACCGCGTCGAGAGTAAGACGTGAAGTCACCGCAAACGATCGCATTAACACCACTGCGCACCTAGACCACGAATCCCCGCTCCAGTGACCTGATAGGAATTTCTGATTACGCCCGCACCAGGTATAAAAGGAGAAATCGAAGCCCCAACAAGACAGAATTTCCTAGAATCTTCCCAGTCCTCCCGCCTTACTTACGCTCTCAGGAGAGTCTCCGGACTATTCGAGAGGATCCCGACCAGTTACCCGGGCCCCCGGACGTTAGGATTGTCGCCTAGACTCTTCATCGTCGTTCCCCCTAGCTCCCGGACGTTAGGATTGTCGCCTAGACTCTTCAACGCCGTTTCCCCTAGCTCCGAGACGTTAGGATTGTCGCCTAGACTCTCCAACGACATTCCCCCGAGCTCCTGAACGCTTGGATTGTCTTTAGGACTCTTCGGCGTCATTCCCCGAGCACCCAGCGACCTAGAGAGTCGTCTCAGGCCCGATGACGACGACGTCAAACACCTAGTTACAAGTAGAGTTTTTCCGAACTCGCCGACGACGCCCTCCAGAGTTTGGGCACCCAGGAGGCCAAGTCGTGCTCGCCGGCGACGACTCCATCCGTGAAGCAAATTTCACAGCACCAGGACAGCGACACAGACGCAATTAGGCCTGTTAATTACGCCTGGAGTAACTTAGCATCTCCGAAGCCGAGGAACGTGCACCAGGAGTTCCCGTCGAACGAGCCAGAGGCCGCCGCCCATAAACACGCATTCGTGAAGCTAGGGTAACCCAGCGGCCACCTTCGCCAGCAAGAAACAGCGCATAGTTAATCGAAATCCACTCACCTGGGGCAGCAAAACAGCTGGCAAGTAAAACAAATTAAATGCATCGTCCGCCACTCGAACACTGGGAGTTTCACCGTTAAAACACCAGACGCACTAGGTATGCACACAATTTAGTTTGATATTGACCACAGTTTCGTTTATTTAACAATTTCAAGATCAAGTGTATTGTTATTGCCCGCCATTACATGGCGACCCGCTAATCTGTCAAATTATCTGTTCAGGACCGTCGCGATGCCTACGCGACAAAAGAACTAATGTATATACAAGCTGTCCCGTAATAGAGTACCGCCGCCTGATTACCAGCGAGCGAAACACCCCGTTAGAGGAATCAATTTATTTTTATAAATGTCGTTACATTTTATTATTTCACGTATTTAATACAATTTAATTTGATGTATTTAGTTAAAGATTATTATAGAATGGTAAATTGTTGGTCTGTGTTTCATTCCTACGTTACTAACTGAGTTTATCTCCTGGATCTTGGCATTCTGAGCTAACCTTCGAAAACCAGTTTCAGACTGGGGATTGAAGCATTTAAATTAAATTAAATTAAATTAGCCCGTCAGGCTACATTGTTTACAATACAATAGTTTTACATTTTGACATTAAAATTGCAACAATGTCAATAAAGCCATTGTAAAAAATGTCATACATTTTTCATGCCACACTTTGACTTCGATGACAAGCAATTCACGCATGTAACCTAATAAAAACATAAACAGCCTACTGGGAGGAGGGAATATCGTGAATGGATTATACCTATGAACCAAACGTGCATCTTGCTCCTTATTTTGTTTTCAGAAACCAAAGTTATCTTACTTAAATTTAAATGAGACCTATTTCAGGAGGAACATGAATTTTAGTATACTCACATATACACTGGAAATCGTAATTTATTTAAAACCTATTTAGCTCTTTTTGTCTTTTCGTACAACTAATAGTTTTTGTGTTATCAGCCAAATGCATGGCATTGTAATGTAGTTTTTGTAAACAAAATCTGTTAGCTTAGAAAAACGCTAAAAGAGCTATACATCCTTCTAAATAGATCAGGATTTCCAATACACATTTGTTATAATTAAATTCTTGTAAGTTAAAAGCTTTAATGAAATCATTTGTAAGGGTTACCAATTTGAACCCTTTAGAAAGCCTTTAAAAATTAAAGAGCATTCCATAAATAAACCTTCTATTGGTAGAAAATATTTACCAATTTTCACTTTAATACCCCTTCTCGGTTTTCTGTAAAATGACGAAGACTTAATTTTAACCTGCTTCTTTAGAAGCGTGTAACTGAGTGGAGAGGGATTTAAAAATGCTTCGCACTTGTTTTGGAACACCCTGTACGTATTATTATTTATTATTATAACCTGATCTCGTATGTTTTCCAATAATAAATATGTTTTATATTATTATGTTGTGAATGAAAATTATTCCAAAGATTTTATGTTTATTTCAGAAAAATATATATCTATAATACATATGTATACCGGGTGACAATGAGATGGGGGTCATGCCTCTATCTCCGTTACTTATGAATGAATTTGGATGAAATTTGATACACAGATACTAGACATAATTTCGGATTGACATACAAATATAATCAAAATGATCGACTTCCAGTTTCAACGGAAATAACACTAACTTTGATTTTTTAAATTAATCACGCTATATATTATATATGTTTTTCGCAATCTACGACTCAAATTACATACAACAGTGCTGCTGAATTTACCTAGGTATTACACAAAAATATTAAAATAATAATTATTTAATTATTCTTCAATTTTAGAAAAAGATAAGGTAGTGCATGATGCATATCGTTATATTGGTAATTAAATTTGCTGTTTAATGGCAAAATGGTCTTTGGTAGGTGCCAGTTAAAAAAAGTGACTTTTTTTTAAAAAACGTGTTTAGCAAATTTAGTTCTCTTATTAAGTGTCTGTTATTGACTTCTTTGATAAAATAGCTATTATTATTAGTTGCTAGAGTCAATTAAAACATATTTTTTCAAGTCACAGCCATCCATCGTAGAAAATAAATTTTAAAATAGCTATTTATGCAACAAGTGCTAAAAGTCGACGTTTATGCGCGAGACATGAAAATTATGAAACGAAGCCGAAGGCTGAGTTTCATAACATATCTCGCGCATAAACGACTTGTAGCACGCGTTGCATACAATATTTTATCTACGACCTTAATTTTACCGTTATTAATCCATAAATATCGATTTAAGAAAGGTTCGCATCTGCGACGCTTTTAATTTATGTAATAATGAATAGTAGCCTACGCCGCGGTGGCGATTGTTTGGCCACGCCCGTGCTGTCAAGGTGATTTACGAAATGTAATTATTGATACTCCACTTATGACTGTATTCATTACATAACGCTTTAATTATTTCAAAAACGCTTTACCTGTAACGCAAGAAGCAACTAGAATAGCTTTACAACTTCACTTTCAGTTCGAAATTGTAGTTTTGAACCTCGCTTCACTTTTAGCACATGTGCTAAAAGTAAACAGCTGATTTCTTTAAACACGGTAAACTATAAAACGTCACTTTTAGTGAAACAAGCTAGCGCTAAAAGGCCTACTTTTAGTAGTGGTCGTAGATAAATATATTTTTCTGTTTGAACAAATGAAAAATTGGCGAGAGTAATTTATGTAGTTTGACTTGTGGATTCTGAAAAACTTAAAATATACAGGGTATTCCATTTAAAAAATCAAAGTTGGTGTCATTTCCTGTGAAACCGGAAGCCGGCCATTTTGACTATATCTATCGGTCAATCAGAAATAATCTCTAGTATCTTTCTTAAAAATTTTTATCTAAATTGATTGATAAATAAAGAAGATATAATCATGGCCTTGGTCTCATTGTCACCCGGTATAGCCAATTGGCGAGCCACTATTGGTTGTATATTATCATCATCATCGTTGGCACTACAACCCTGGGTGGGTCTTGGCGTCCTCAAGGACTCTCCGCCATCTGTCTCTATCTTGGGCTTGATTCTTCCAGTTGTTCACTCCTATACTTCTCAGGTCTTTTTCTACTCCATCCATCCATCGTAGCATTGGTCTACCCCTTCCTCTAGTTCCATCAGGTTTTGATGTTAATGCTCGTTTTGTAGGCTCTTCGTCGTTCATCCTCATAACATGTCCTGCCCATCTCAATCTTCCTATTTTTATTATTTTTACTATGTCGGCATCTTCATATATTTCATATAGTTCGTATTTGTATCTGTTTCTCCATGCTTGGTCTTCTTGGATGGGGCCAAATATTCTTCTCAGTACTTTTCTCTCAAAGACACCCAGTCGATTCTCATCCGATTTGCTTATTGTCCATTTTTCGGAGGCGTATGTTAGTACTGGTCTTATTAATGTCTTGTATATTATACATTTGGACTTGTGTGTCAGGTTCGGCGATCTTAGTTGTTTTTCGACTCTATAGTAACATCTATTAGCTATGATTATTCTTCGCTTTATTTCTTCTTCGGTGTTTCTTTCATTGTCTATTTGGGAACCTAGATATATGAACTCGCGCACTACTTCTAGATTATAATCACCTACTGTTATATTTTGACCTATTCTATTTCTTCCGTCTCTATTACGTTCTACGACCATTGCTTTTGTTTTTATCTGGTTTATTTCTAGGCCTATGTTTTTAGCTGCTGTTTCTAGGTTGTTGAAGGCCTCTATGTTCGCTCTGTTTGTTCTAGTTATTATATTGATGTCGTCTGCGTACGCTAAGATCTGAACTGATTTCGTATATATCGACCCGGACGTTTCAATTTTTGAATCTCGTACTGCTTTTTCAAGTGCTATATTAAACAGTAGGCACGCAAGGGCATCTCTTTGTTTCACTCCTTTCTGTGGTTTAAACTGTTTGGATGTTTCATTTTGTATCTTAACTGAACATAGGACTTGTTTCATTGTAGGTTTTGTGAGATTTATAAGCTTGGGTGGTATTCCAAGTTTTTGCATTGCTTCATATAATGCTTTCCTATTTATGGTGTCATACGGTTGTATATTATGTTTCTACTTTTATTCCATACCAGAACACTGAGTAACCAAAGCAATTTTAAACTTCCGACGCCCATGCGAAATTAGTATTCGATATGGAAGCAAATTGTAAATCTCACAAACATGCTTTTTAGTAGTGGAAGACAGAAACATTCGTTGGCAGACTTGCTTTCAAAAAAGAATTGAAACAAAAACTTACCTTTAAAGAACTTATTTTTGAACACTTTTAGTGTATTATATTAGAACACTTCTTATGTACTACGTACATATAACTGTTGAAGCACACTTTATCACCAACTTTGTTTGACTTAATGACTTCCATAGTTAAAGAGTAAATACAAAAACTTGAAAATTTTCAAAACTGCATTAGTTTATGTAAAATGGTAGTGAGAAGTGAGGTTAATTATTTTACCCTTAATCATCTCATAATTTCTGTAAATTTTACCATCCCATTACGGATTTACATTATGAAGCTTTTCAGTAATGACATGATTAACCACTTTCTAAGAACGCTGTTTCCAACTAATGTAAATAGATTTTTCAAAACAAGATAATACTGAGTAAAAAGTATGTCCCATTAACTAATGAGGGCATTAACTACCTTTCATGAATAACAACTGTAATGGCTATCAAAAAATGCAGAACATATTTCGAAACAGACTAATACTATTTACACCTGTGTTCATTATACCGGGTGTCCATTCTAAAAGTCGAACATAAGCATTTAACATTAGTGCATTCACGCATTCTTTATTCAAATAATTCATTTTTCTGTAGATAATTTTAACAGACGTTGACAGAAAATACCTGATTTACGCCAACTAATTGCCAATTTTTTTGACAAACGCTATCGAACTTGAAAAGCAAGGCATGGCATATTTAAAAATTCCAAAGTTTTAAATTAGTATTTTAAAATAAAAATCGTATCTTGAATATTATTATTGGTATCATTTGATGCGTAATAATTTTACCTTTCCATTGATACCATTACCTTCCCTGTAAGTTGAATTGGCGAGCAGGAATCGGCAAAAACGTTCAATTCAATGTTAATCGCCTATGTTCGACTTTGAGAATGGACACCCGGTATACAGTTTGTCCCAGGATAGGTGAAACGACTCTTGGGAAAGGTAAAAAATTTTCGATTTAAATTTTCAGTTTTTGGGGTTCAGCCCTGCTTGGTTAAAGGCGACTTTCTAACATAATTTCAGTTTGAAAAATCAAGTATGCCTTGGAAATTTTCAAAAAACCTATTTTTCGGTAGAGTAAAGTGCCTTTTATGTGACAAATACCACAAAAAGTTATTAATAAAAGTTGTTTAGAATTAACATTTACGTCCCTATATAATTTCAAAATCCTCGGTGAACAGAAATGCCTGGAGACTGGATCAGGATTCCGTTGCTTTGCGCTGGTGGTATCCCTAATTTTAAGCGTATAAATGAGACTGCATTTATGCTTTAAGCCAGCTTAGTCAATGGCACTTAAAGGGACGACAGTAAACTACTCCTGAGACGCAGCCTCACGTCTCGACAGTATTATGGCTTGGTATAGGGGTAGTGAATGAATCAAACATTAAATGCCGATTGATTTTATTATGAAAATAAACGTGTATTTATACAAAACAAGAATGCTTAACTAAGTAACAAATATCAAAGTTCAAATGTACAGTTTACTGGGAAAAAGCGTATACAATTACAAAATAACAACGTAGCAATTTCGCAGTTTTATTTCCTGCTGGAGCGAAGGTCGCCCGTTGAACCTGCCGCTGTAGGTCGGTTTTGTGCATCAGGTGCAGATCTGCAGTTTTCCTGGTTTTTAACTCGTCTGATTGCGAAATAACACTGGCTTTTAAATCATGAATAATGTTCCGTAAATTTGGACTGAAATTTATATATAATCTAATTTAAACATATTAAATTTAGCAATTATGAAGCAAAGACTGGTGATTGCGGCATTAAAAATTGCTTGCTATTAAATAGGAGTTGCATTTAAAGCGTGCGACTGGATTTCGTAAATTTTAGAAAATAAAATTTATGTGTGTTTAAATCAAGTTTAAACACTCGGCCAACTTTGATCTCACACAATTTATTTTATGTTTAGTTCCCAAATCAAAGAATTTAATTTTAATAAAGATTTTTATTGGCAAAACAAATAGTTTTAACAAAGTTCTTTATTTTACAATGAAAAAACTTTGTTAAAAATAACATTCTTTGATTTGGGAAATAAACTTGAAAGAAAATGTGAGAAGTCAAAGTTGGCTGAGGATTTTTAAATTTGGTATAGAAGCCTAAATGTTGATTGTAAACAACTTTTTTTAATAACTTTTTGTCGTATTTGTCACACAAAAGGCACTTTACCTTACAGAAAAATGGGTTTTTTGAAAATTTCCAAGGCATACTTGATTTTTCCAATCTGAAATTATGTTAGAAATTCGCCTTTAAACAAGCAGGGCTGAACCCCAAAAAATGAAAATTTAAATCTAAATTTTTTTACCTTTCACAAGAGTCGTTTCACCTATCCGGGGATACACTGTATATTATACAGTGTGGTCCATTAAGTGTGCAACAAATGAGACACTTTTTTACTTCCTTTTACGATAAAGGAAGTATTGGATTCACCCCAAAAATTCGAAATTGAGTTTTCAACAGATCTTCACGTTTTAGAGTCCCCTGATCCCAAAAAACATTTTTTTTTTATTGGTCTGTGTGTCTGTCTGTCTGTCTGTCTGTCTGTCTGTGTGTCTGTCTGTGAACAGAATATCTCAAAAACGAAAAGAGATATGGCGTTGAAACTGCATATATAAGTTTTGTGTACTATGTAGATAAGACAGCAAGCTTTTGAAGAAAATCGCATAACCGGAAGTAGGTGTTTACTCTTGTGATTTTTCAGTTTTTTTCGATTTTTTAAAAAACGGCTCTAACGATTTTTTTCAAACTTCAGATTTTTATTACATTTTTAATGTGCATTGACGTGAGATAGGTGATTTTCCAGTTGAATACTTCTAAAGTGGGTTTCTTTTGTTTTTTTTTCTATTTTTTTTATTAACTCCTATTTTAAATAGAAGACCCGGTATATTATTACATTTTTGAATTCTGCTTAAGATTTTAGAGAAAATTTGTCTCTTCAACTAACGCTCTATTTTGTACCGTTTTTGTAGAATTCGTAATTTTTGAAAATTTTTGACAAATGCTTAAAAATTAAAAATTAAATTTTTGACTAATTATAAGATCACTGTAAAAGGAAGTTGTGTGAGTGTATCACACCAGATTTTTATTAGTTGTACAATCGAAATTTAAATACGACCAGAAGTTAGTGCATGTTTGATAACCATATCAGATGCCCTTAGAATGGCTTCAAGTCAAACAATATACAGGGCAGGACAAAAATATGAAATTCGTTCAAGAATAAAGTTACCTTACTTCATAAAATATTGCAAAATGTTATTAAGAAAAGTTGTTTAGAATCAAAAGTTATGCTCAAATACAAAGTCATGGCCTCCTATTCGAATTTTGATTTTTTTTTGTAAAATGTATTATTCCCGTATGATACATATTTTTATTATTCTGATTTTATTAAGAGTTTTTTCATATGTAAATTATCCTTAGTCAATCATTTGCCTTGTTAAAAAGAATATTTGAGAAATTCTAAAGTTCTGTTAAATATCGTTGCAACAAACATGAAGTGGACGCTTACCCAAAAAAATATAAATCCAAGTAAATTTTATAAATACGCTTCAAGTTGCTAAAAGTTATTTAAAAGTGATCTGGTTGTGGCTGCTTTAAATACATATAAAATCAGAATGATAAAAATATGTATCATACGGTGGTAATAAAAGATTTTCCAAATAAGAATCAAAATTTGAATAGGAGGCCGTGATTTTGTATTTGAGCGTAACTTTTGATTCTAAACAACTTTTCTCAATAACATTTTGCTATATTTTTTGAAATAAGGTAACTTTATTCTTGAACGAATTTCATATTTTTTGTCCTGCCCTGTATATTGTTTGACTTGAAGCAATTCTAAGGGCATCTAATATGGTTATCGAACATGCACTAACTTTTGGCGGTATTTAAATTTCGATTGTACAAATAATAAAAAAAGTTCCCATTTGTTGCACACTTAATGGACCACACACCACACTGTATATACTATATATTATATACCGGGTGGCCATAAATATCTGATATCACATCACCTTTGGAATCAACACCGCTTTATTAAAGTGATGAATCCAACTAAACTAAATGTCATTAATGTCATCACAACTAATATTCCTATCTGTCAAAAATTATTTCAGATTGCAATAAGTAATGGAGTTAGAACAGGAGATTTTTATAATCGAGTCTTAGGCTAAACTACAGAATCCAGGGCACATTCCCCTCCTCTTATTGCATTTTATTACATTACATAGGTACCAATACTTATCGTAATTGAAATATAATGCTAACCAACATTTATAAGTAGCTAATTCCATGGCTACCGGGATCTCAGATATTTATGGCCACCCGGTATATAGGTGTATTGTACTAGCTGGTTTTTAAAAATCTGTAAAGGGCTCTAATCAAAACTTCCCTGGGAAGTTTTGAAATTAAACATTTTAAAACTATTAAAAGAAAAATAGTAATTTATTATACAAGACGATAAAGTTAAATTTTATCCACGAGTGAATTGTTTAACGTCGAGACGAAGTCGAGACGTTAATGATTCAAGAGTGGATAGAAATAACTTTATCGTCGTGTATAATACAATATTTTTTTCTATAGCAAGAACTTTAACAATTTCAAAAGAAAATAATGACAGTCAATCACATTTCAAAATGTCAGTAGCTAGATTGGGTTGCTACGATAATACGAAGCCGTCATATTTAATTTAAATAAAAGTTAGAAAATTAAATTACTTTATCTATCCTTGATGTTAAAGTGCTACTTTATCTACCCTTGCCGTTAAAGTAAAACTGGACCGTTTGTTTTGAGTTGATAAAAGCACACTTTAACATGTGCTATAGAAAAAAAATAACTTTTTAAAGCGTTCACCCTATATTTGATGGGTCCAGAATATGATCTTCTTCGTCAAGGGTAAAAATCTGAGCTATGTGCAAAATATTACTTCTATTTAACCAACAGTTTTTGAGTTAAAGTAAAAAGAGGCAAATTGTAATTTTTTTAAGATGCTCACAGTGTGTATATTTAACCGAAACTTTTTGGTTTCGAGCTAGGTAGACGTACAATCGGCATGCAAAATATCGTCTTCCTCCAACAAATAGTTTAAAGCTATACCATCAACGGGCAGACGGAAAGACAGACAGGTAGAATTGAAAAAAACATGTTTCTTCATCTATTGGCCCTGAAACGTGAAAATCTGAAGAAGTCTCGGAGGGCGCGTTTTCACTATTACAATACTTACTTCTTTGGTCTTCTAGTAGAGGGAAGTAAAACTGTAGAATGTAGATGATTTTTTGAAATAATAAACTCGGCGACTGCGTTTCGTGTGTGTTTCGACAACAGAGTATTTTATGAATTATTGCTGTTTTTCCTATTCAAAATGACGACAACATAACTGCATAATAGCTTTATTCATAAACAAGGATTACTTAATCTCTTCAATATCACTGCGGGTATGCTTTTTAAACACGTCGTCGTTTCATTGTAACGCATAAAACCCGATGACTTTAAAATAAGCTTGGCGTACAAAGACAAACGAACGATACTTCTTAGTAATTAGTTAATAGAGCTTTTAATTAGGTTGGAAGGAAAACAAGTTAAATGAAAGGGAGAAAGAATATAAGAACACCTTCATTAGGAGAACATTTCGGCTCGCTCGAGCTGCTTTGGCTAATGCAAATAAAGCTCAACAACTTTTCCCGATGAGAGAACGTCGCCTAAAAGCTTAAATAGAGTTAGCCGATGTTTTCATCGAAAAGAAAAAAGTCGCCAAGCGGCGCTAAAAAATATAGACATGAGCTTGTCAATGTAGAAACTAATATTTGTTTTGTGGCTGAAGGATTATGTAGTCCGTGGATTGTGGGAGTGTAATTGACAGATATGACCGACGACTCTGGTAGTTGATGAGGACAGCCCTAATGGATTGTCTTGTTTATAAACCTTAGATAAGAAAACCTCCATTATGAAAGAAGGAAAAATATTTACAGAAATTTCAATTAAAGGGATAAACATAGAAAATTACTGAAAACTAGCAAATATTTCGCAAATAGTGAAAGTAAGAACAGTTGTAGTTTTCTTGTCTGGATTTCTACTTCTTTTCTCTTTTTTGTGATGTGTTGTTTCCAAGTCAGTTTAGTATTCAAGTGTAGTCCTAAATATCTTACTGTTTCTGTTTGTGGTATTTGTACATTGTTTATTGTGACTGCAGGGCATACTTCTTTGCGGAGGGTGAATGTAATATGGACAGATTTGTTTTCGTTCACTTTTATTTACCATTTTTTCCAGCCATTGCTGGAGGTTGTTTAGGTAGCTTTGTGTTATGTTTGAGGCTATTTGAGGATCTTTTTGGCAAGATAGAATAGCCGTATCGTCGGCAAATGTCCCAGTAATCGCATTTTGTGCCATTGGTGGATCTGACGTGTACAAGACATATAGCAGCGGGCCAAGGGCGCTGCCTTGTGGCACTCCTGCATTGATTTGACAATAACCAGATTTCTCTTCATTTACCTTAGATTGAATTTTTCTCTCATTCAGGTATGATTTTCAGAGATTGAAGTAAGCTGATGGAAGAATGCACTTGACTTTATAGATTAGTCCAGGGTGCCAAACTTTATCAAAAGTCTGACTAATGTCAAGAAATACTTCATTACAGTATTGTTTATTTTCAAATGCTTTATTTATGGTTTGTGTAATTCGGTGAACTTGTTGCACAGTCGAGTGTTTCTGACGAAACCCGAACTGATGATCTGGTATCCAGTTTTCGGAAGGCATGTCTTCATTTATTCTACGAAGCACCAATTCTTCAAGAAGTTTTGAGGATGTTGGTAGCAAACTTATGGGTCTGTAAGAGGAGACATCTATTGGTTCTTTTTTTGGTTTACCTATCATTATGATTTGGCAGTTTTTAGACAGTTTCGTCAGTATCCAAATCGTAAAATAGCATTGTAAATGTAGGTTAGCGTTCCTATCCCTTTTCTAGATAATTCCTTCAACGTTTTAGCCGTTACCAGATCAATTCCGGGTGACTTTTTTGGATCTAGAAATTTTACTTTTTCGTGATTTCTTTTG
This sequence comes from Agriotes lineatus, assembly GCA_940337035.1. NCBI lineage: Eukaryota > Metazoa > Arthropoda > Insecta > Coleoptera > Elateridae > Agriotes > Agriotes lineatus. Next base: position 180,872 of record CALNHX010000622.1, on the reverse strand, counting down.
GTGTTAGTGCGGCGTATGTGTTACAGATGGAATAGAGTGACTTTGTTCTATTTCTTGGTCTGCTACGTTGTCTATCGGCTGGAATACGAAAACCAAATGTTCTGCGAATAGGTTAGCTTTCTTAACATCACTTTTTGCCCATGATTCATTGATGTTTTTTCTTATTGGTGGAGCAGGGGTTTTAGGTTCTTTTGAGTTCTTTATTGGCATCCATATGGAGTTATCAATTCTGGTTAATTTAGTTATATATTGCTCAAACTCTTGGTTTCGTACTTTTTTGAGCTTGTTTCTTAATCTTTGGCTTATTTGGTTATATACCTGTCTGTCAGCTGGTGTGTGAGTACGTTGCCATTTTGATCTGGAACGTCTTTTTTTCTGCTACGGCTTTTTTAATGTCTAACGGCATATCCCGGGTCATTTTTCTTGAGTGAAGTACTAGTGAAGACTGTTGTGCAGCTTGTTGTATTTGGCTTATAAATGCCTCTGTATTAGTCTCTAATTCTTCGGTTTCTTTGAGTCGGATTTTTAGATCTATGCTGTCATTTAATATGCTGCGAAAAGTATCCCAATTGTTTGTTGTTTGTTTGTTAATGGACAAGGTCTAGGCATGCAGAGTACCAGGTATCTTAGACACCGACTGCTTTGGTCATATGGTCAAAGTCCTACTTATAGTTTTGCCGAGACTAAGGAGTTCCAACCCTAGCAAGGGATCTTTTACATGCTACACATCGTAGTAACATGGGTCCCACGGCTTTACATCACTTCCGAATGATGGCATTCTGTAGGAGCTTTCATCTGCATTTTTTATTTTTGAAAACCTCACCGGGACCGGGAACGAACTCGCGACCCTTAGATCAGTAGTCAGGATACTTACCACTAAGCTATCGACCCCGGCAGTATCCCAATTTGTATGAGTATTGTTTTTTGTATGATTAACTTGAAAAGAGGCTTCCACGAATGGGGCCCCCAGTTAATCCGCTGCGAATTCCGGTTCAATGGGATTGCCGGGAACTGCCACTTAATAACCCTTGACTTGGGTTCAGTTATTTGTTGGAGTGAAACAAGACTTAACAAACACGAGTATATTGAGTAACAACGATTACAAACGTCACTGATGGACCGATGGTTTTTTACAAAAGCTTCAACTGTTGTGACACGCTTGGATTGGCCACGCGAAAATAGCGAATTGCGCGTAACCGTAACACAAAACAACCTGGAAACGTCTTTACCAGGGAGTTAGAACTACCGCAACCCAGCACAAAGCATAGCTGAACTTGCTTACTCGACATTTTGAATCTAACTGACGCTGAATTTACAACGAGCCGAACTCGCAAATTCATCAAGGAGGGGAAAGCTCAAACACTATTGGCTGAGACGATCCTGCGTAGCCAATCGGAGCGTCGCACGTAGGAATAAATACTTATTCTAAGAATCTTAATGCTAAGCTCTCTCAATGAGGCAATTGAACGAAATCCATAAACACATGATTCCCAAATATGCTAAGTCGGCTTAAGTTCTATTAGAAAATGTATCCATCAGCTTAAAAGCCATTAAGGGAAGCTTACAAATTCCTTTCCAATATTAACAGAGACAAACAAATACGGCAAGATGCAAATTTGATTTTACCACGACCAGTTATGACTTGAATTTCATGATTAATTATAATCAAAAAGGTTTTGATTCACGCATCTGTGTGAATCAAACATGCCGCCCCCGAAGTGCCGAATATGGCACGACGTGATTAAATCCCAAAATTAAACTGAAATCTGACACTACCAAATAATCAAATGCATAACAAGAACTAAGGACAGATGATAATCCAAGAGCCTTACAGATAACCTACAACTAGCATGAATACAAGCAAATAAACAACTAAACCTAGCAAAATGTTCAATTAACGAAAACTACCAACTAAGAGCAAAGTCAATGTTTATTGCCCTTGATCGTCTTTGGGTAGGATGTACACTTTACGCACCGAGCGTTTCAGGAGATTCCCTCGAGAATCGCGCACTTGCACCACACGCACAACACCATCCGCTCCTGGATATGTGGCCGAGATGATTGCCAGTGGCCAACGGTAGCTTGGAGATGCCTCGTCGTGGACGAGTACCACGTCGCCCACCTGGGGGGCTAGAGACGTGCTGGAGGACTTCCACTTAGGCCGGCGCTGCAGGAGGTGGAGGTAGTCCCGGGACCAACGATCCCAAAACTGCTGGGACAGCCGCTGGACCAGCCCATAGCGGCTGAGACGATTTTCCGGTATGTCCTGGAGTTGGGCTTCCGGAAACGAAGTCAGCTTCCGACCGATCAAGAAGTGGGCAGGAGTAAGGACTTTGAGGAATGAGGCGTCGGTAGGGAGAACACAGAGTGGGCGGGAATTTAGTATCGCCTCCACTTGAGTCAGCATGGTGTAATACTCAACGAAAGTTAACTTTGCATTGCAAGATATTGGCCTTAAATAATATTTCAATGACTTTACCGCCGCTTCCCAAATGCCGAGGGAAGAAATCAAATAGTAAAATTTCTGAACGCTGATCAAATTAGCGTTGTTATGAATAAGCGACGTAAAGGAGTCATGAAATTGAACCCAATTCTCGAATCTCCCCGAAAAGGAAGGCAAATCTAAGGGTGGTAATCTTAATCCAGCGAGCTCTCCTGAAGGGCCACCTTGCAAAGAATTTTGACCTAGATTCGGTTTTATACCCGGACTGATCTTATTTTTTGATAAGAATTCCTCGACTGTGCTACTAATCTCGTTAAAATGAGTCATAAAAGAGTCGAATTCATTGAAAAGTTCGTCAAAGTGTTCAGCGTCGGCCTCCATTAGGCCCTCCATTGACTTCTTATACTCATCCAACAAATTTTGGAAACAACTAAATTCTTTTGACAAGTTGCCGACCTCGTGAGCCTTCACGGGGCTGGACGAAGAAATTCTATCAAATAGCGTTTTGAACCGATCTACTTGGGCTTTTATGAATTTGCAACGAGTGGTTAAAGCGCGAGTTTCCGGCATGACCGCTGATGTCGAACGAGTGTCCACCACGACTGACACAAGCAAAAAACAACACTAAACGAAGGTGTAATGGAAAAGGACTTACTTTTGATTTGAGAACGTAGTAACTTCTTGACGAACAGAAAACCAACCCGCTGCCGATCGCTGCCGCTTGACGTGGGAACTGGACTCGGTGTAAGCTCTCGATGGTTGAATTTCCTGGTGTTGGCGAAGCTTCTTGACGCTCTCCGACGAAACGATGTTGGAGCAATTGCATCCACCAGCTACTGGAAACTTGTACACTCGCGTTTTTTAGCTTCTTCCAAATCCGGCTCGAAGGACCAATGTTTTTTGTATGATTAACTTGAAAAGAGGCTTCCACGAATGGGGCCCCCAGTTAATCCGCTGCGAATTCCGGTTCAATGAGATTGCCGGGAACTGCCACTTAATAACCCTTGACGTGGGTTCAGTTATTTGTTGGAGTGAAACAAGACTTAACAAACACGAGTATATTGAGTAACAACGATTACAAACGTCACTGATGGACCGATGGTTTTTTACAAAAGCTTCAACTGTTGTGACACGCTTGGATTGGCCACGCGAAAATAGCGAATTGCGCGTAACCGTAACACAAAGCAACCTGGAAACGTCTTTACCAGGGAGTTAGAACGACCGCAACCCAGCACAAAGCATAGCTGAACTTGCTTACTCGAAATTTTGAATCTAACTGACGCTGAATTTACAACGAGCCGAACTCGCAAATTCATCAAGGAGGGGAAAGCTCAAACACTATTGGCTGAGGCGATTCTGCGTAGCCAATCGGAGCGTCGCACGTAGGAATAAATACTTATTCTAAGAATCTTAATGCTAAGCTCTCTCAATGAGGCAATTGAACGAAATCCATAAACACATGATTCCCAAATATGCTAAGTCGGCTTAAGTTCTATTAGAAAATGTATCCATCCGCTTAAAAGCCATTAAGGGAAGCTTACAAATTCCTTTCCAATATTAACAGTAGCAAACAAATACGGCAAGATGCAAATTTGACTTTACCAAGACCTTTGAATGAGATAGAACAGTTAGTTAGTAAAAGGTTTTGATGCACGCATCTGTGTGAATCAAACAAGTATTGTGTAGTCTAGGTGAGGGTTTCTAGTATACTACAGATGTTCCAATTGGAGAGTGGTCAGATGACAAGTCGTAGCTGGGTATGATGTTAGTGTGTGTCATGTTGATTCAATTTATAACGTAAAAGTCTAGTAAATCAGGAATTTTTCGTAGACCAGTCCGCCAGTAGGTTGGTGTAGCTATTGATAGAAATGAATATCTATGGTCGTCTATTGTTTTTAACAGTTCTCTACCTTCGGTTGTTATTAGGCGTGAGCCCTATCTAGCTTGTTCACTATTGTAGTTACCACCAGCTAGAAATTTATTGCCTAATTTTTGGAAGTATTCTTCAAAATCATTCTTTTTTATATTGTGATGAGGTGCGCAATAGGTAGCTGCAATTGTCAGTTGATATGGTAGAGTTGATATAGTTGTATTGCAGTGGATTGTAGAAGATTTTTTTGATATTTTGGCAGTTCGTAGTGGCGAATTGTATTTTTAATTAGAACTGCGGTGCCGCCATGCGCGGAACCATCAGGATAGTTGGTATTATATGTTACATAATTTGGTATTTTATAATATGTTCGTTCTGTAAAATATGTTTCACTTACTAATAGGACATCTAAGTGGTTGTTTATTAAAAAGGTGTTTACTTCTTCTTTATGTTGTTCAAGATCATTGGCGTTCCATATAGTGCGATTCGTAGAAACTTAGCCATTAATGCACTAGTTTACTGATTAGCATTGTTAGCATGTTAAGTACAATGCTATTTTGCTGAATTAACTGATTGAACATAGCTTTCAATTCATTAACAAATTGTGATAGTATGTCGTTTGATGATTCTGATGTATTGACATTATTTGGTTGACTGTTGCTGACTGCACTGATATATGTTCTGTTTTGATTTTGATAACTGCCTTGGTAAAGGTTGGGTTTGATGTTTACGTTATTTGAGGCTGATAGCTGTGGTGAATAATGTTTTCTTGCTTTAAGTATTTGATTAGTTTTCGATAACTATCTGCAATATTACAATTAATCTTGGTGGTGTTATTAGTTAAGCTCTTCGTGGTATTTTGTTAATCCTCTAAGCCTAAGCAGTTTCTTATTTTATTTATCATTTTTGGATAGTAAGTTACTCCATATGTGCAAAAGGGGGGGGGGAGGTTTGCTTATCTTTTCCTTAGAATCGGTATTTTGGGGGTTGTTTCCTTCAACTGTTAGTGTGCTGAACTTGTTATTGGTGGTTATTTTGATGGTTTTAGAATTACTCGTATTTGCAGATCTTGTAATCTTCTTTCGTTTGATACTTTTTACTTGTTGCCATAGAATATTGTTAGTTTCCTGTGTATCATTTGATTCATCTTTGCTGGTCGATGTCTTTCTTATAATTTGTTAAGGGTGATATGTCAGTTGTGATGAATTGGTTGACGTAGCAGGCAATGTTTGTACTGTGTTTGCTGAAATGGTACTTGAGGAGCCATTTCATAAGCTGATTGTAGAGGTATAAAACCATTATAGCTTATTTGTTGGGGTTGTATGGCTTCTTGTGTATTTTGCATCAGTTGTGAAAAATTATTTGGGGGGAAAAGATTGCATATACATATTTTGCTGTTGTAGATTCACTGCGTTTTTTTGTCCGCCTAATCACTACGAGGTTTTATGTCGCACATCTTAAACAGCTGCACACCATTATTACTGTATATCGTAGCAAGCGGACGCACTCTCATCACACATGATAATGATAGCACATGAACTTTATAACAAACAGCTGACCCGAATGTCTTTACGCTAAGAAAGCCAAATGCGAACTTTATTTCAGAATAATTTTAACTCTTTCAACTGTCACTGTCAACTTACGAAAATGGCACTTAGCTGAATTTATATTTAATTAACATAAATTAGTTCCAATATGTTGAAAAGATTAAGTATTTTTGTAAGTAATTCATTATTCCACCGTTAATACTAATTAATGTTTATTAATTATATACACCTGGTTATCTTCCACTTTTAAAATGGATCCAATTCTTCTTCACAAATATAACCAAGCTATTTTGTTACATGTAATTGAATCTTCAACTATAAACCCCATTTTAATTAGAATCCCCAGTGTTACAATAAAGCAAACACCGCCAAAGTGTCACGCTACAACTCCAACAGCCACCCAGCTCTCCTAGATAGTAGATCCTTTATTACATACAACTGCAAATCCAAGATGTAATCCTCTTTACAGCAACCAACATGGTATCCAATCCTTCTATTCTATTCCATCAACACCGAACCAAATGATGAATTTGAACAGCAGGCCCAATGAAAATCCAATTTACAGACGTCCTCACCTCAATCGTAGCCCGCACGAACTCGAACCAGCCAACCCCGTTCCAGATTATAATTAATCCATTAATAAGTATATGCCAGCATACCCATTCAAATTATTTACAGGTATTTGCGTATTGACAGAAATCCATATTACAGCTGTTCCAGTCAACCCAGTTAGTACGGACTTATCTCACAAATTCCAATATTCATAGTTCTTCCTTTATTAACTAATTAGTCCCCTTTTTCTTGTTAAAATATGTCTCAGTTTTAAATTATCAATTATTCCATTTATTATTAGTTAATTTTGACCTTTGCACCCTTATGTATCACACTATTAATCAACTTTGCATATAAAAGAGTTTATCCGCAAACGTCACAAAAGTGACAACTTATATGTCTTTATTGACAAGTTAAAAGTGTCACTTTATCTGCCTAAGCAGATAAAATAGCGACTTTTGCGTACTTTATCTACCTAAGCACACAAAATCGTTGTTCTCTTTCTTTCTTTCTATGTTGGTTCGTTATCTCTTCCGAAGATACTGCACCGATTAAATTGTATAATGGATTAAAATTTTACTAATTTTTAGACTTAAATGGTAGGCTGGTTTTTATTTTCAAAAAGAGTACGAACAAGTTTTAATTTAAATAAACATTTAAACAGCGGATCGAAGCATCTGTCGCCGTGGCTTATGGTGTGACAGCTGCTGTGGCCGTGTGCTATTAGCTCGGGTGATTCAGTATGTTCATATATCATTACAGCAGCGCGTTATTTGAACAACAGAGATTGGCGCAGGGGTACAGTGCTCGCCTGTCACGCGGGTGGCCTGGGTTCGATTTCCGGCCGATGCAGCCTTTTTTTAAATCTATATTAATGAAATGTACCTGAATACGTTTGCGGATAAAATAGTATATGTTATTCGGAGTAAAAGTGACTTTATGTGGCTTAGCTGAATTATTTGCCTCACTAACGTTCGGCTAACTAAACTTCAGCTTCGCCACATAAAGTTACTCCTAATAACATAATCTACTATTATTTTATAACTTTTTCTTAATACAAAGGAAGTAAGTCTATATTTTTTAGAATCGAAATCAATTGTTACCTAATAATAAATTTTACTATAGCAATTCTTTTTACTACATACAGTACATTTTCTTAATTAATCTGACAAATGCCAAGTACCTTATTTAAAAATTAATTCAGCTTATGACTTTCATATTGCTTCAGACTATCTTATAGTTTGTTCTAGTTATTTACCTTTTAATTATAAATTACCCTCTGGTAACTTCAATAACGATTAATTTTTAATCCAAAAATAATAATTTTATTTTTTTTTCTCTAAGATTGTTTTGTGTAGCTATTCTATTTTAATTTTTGACTGATTTCACTCTTGTACTTTTAATAATTAGATAGTTTTTCTTTCCAAAATAACTTTCTATCTAGTAATTTGTTTTTTAACAATAGATCAGCAGCCCTGGTCTGCAACTATCACAATATACATATATTGTAGAGCAAAGTCCAATTGAGAATAATTTGGGCTGTAGCTTCCTTGTGACTTCATTTCGAGTAAAATGCCTATTACAGCTTAGTCTAATGCATTGTTAGATCATTCTCCTTGAAACCGCTCTCATTTTAGAGAATATCACTTTTTGTATAATCAAATAGACAATTAATCCTTCTAATTTGGAGATGTTCTACACGCTATGGACTTTTTAATTAGTCTAATAATTCACTGTTGTTCTATCACTATTTTCTCCTTAGTAGCGAAAAGAACATAACCAATCTGACAACAAAATGCAATTCTATGTAATGGTATTAGTTACACTAGTTTGCTAGATAATAGAAAAATTGCAAATATATCAGATTTCAGCGAATTTTAAATGCAATATATGACTTTATGTCTATTATGTGTAGTTCACATTTGGGTGCCTTCACATCTCTATACGTGCAAATGTAAGCATGTCCAGATTTCGACAAGTTAGGACTTTTGCAGCGTTTCTGTTTAGTGTCTCGGTAACGTCATTGAAAGGAACGGTGTCTTTGTGGTATTAGCAACACGTTTACAAAAAAATACAATAATGTCGGAGTACTTAGCGGGCAACGAAGCCGGAGAAATTTGCTTCTGAAGGTGACAATATATCTTCTGAATTAGAGAATCGTACCGCGCATAATAAATCAGACTAAGACAAGGAAATTATAACTTCTGACAATGTAATCACAGTTTTTAAAACTATGATCGGATATATCAACAAGAAATATTTTTCTTGGAAAATATTATTAAGACAGAAAAACATCAAAATCGTAAATTTAATTTTGTAACTCTCAAATCGCCAAGAATTATGTTAATTGGTTTCAATAGAATTAAAAGCAGTTTATCAGATAAAACGATGATATCTCACATTTAGTTATTTATTTATTTAGCGTATGACTTGTTTGGCCAGGAATCCCGGGTCTGCGACCACGGCCGCCAACTCTATGATATACAAGGTGATTTTTAAGTTGTTTCTTTCCGTTTACCAGGAAATAAAGCTAAATAAATAAGCATTTTTTTCCTTTACCACTTTTTCGAAATATCAAAACTAACGGAGGTACAGGGTGTTAAAGTTTCAATTTAAAATAAACTTTGGCTCAAAGGCGGCTGCACAATTTTATTTTTGTTTATCTCGGTTGTCAAGCAATGACCTGTCAACTACTTTTCCATTGTAATGTTATTAATGTTGTTACTACAATAATGCCCTCATGTTTACGAAACTAATGAATTAGTGAATATGCTTATTATTAACTGGAAGTGTCGTCAAAATGCCGCAGCCTTATCGTTCTTATGAGGAATGTATGTGTAGAAGCGAATGGTGATAATTTTGAACAATCATTTAAGTTAGATTAGTATAGCTCAATTTTTGTTAAGTAATTTTAGTTCTTCATTTTGAAACTTTAACATTCTGTGCCTCCGTTAGTTCTGATATTTCGCAAAAGTGGTAAATGAAAAAAATGCTTATTTTTTTAGCTTTATATCCTGGTAAAAGGAAAGAATCAACTTAAAAATCACCCTGTATATAATATCATATCATGTGTATATTGTATGTAGCATGTGTTGCGTGTGATCAGGTTACTTTTTCCCATAGACCAGTCCCAGTAAATGCTCCAAAATTTGTCTGTACGGGTTGTCAACAGCAAGAAGAAGTAGAGACAGGGTAAAAACATCAGTTCGGAGGTTAGGTCGTCGTTTTCATATTTGACATATGACTGTGCATTGAGAGTTGTTTTAAACTATCAGAAAATACATAAGTGCCCGAAATACACATGCTAATGATTAAATATCATTTTAGTCGGACTTAGCTTTTTGCCATTACGCGTGAGCCTCGAGAGATCGACTGAATCAGTGTCACGCTGTTTATTGGAAAGGTAGGTCGCACTCTGCTAGATCTCCAATAAAATAAGCTAAGTTCTCTTAGTTGATGTTTAATTTAATTAGTTAAGTGTTGAAAACGGAAGTAGATTTGTCTTTCGAAACATTTATGTTTTAATATTTTTCATTTTGTAGTAGCGAAATACCCAAAAAATAGCATGATTATTGAAGCACCACAAAGAAATTTTTTACAATAGTGTCAAAATGACAACTTGTTGCACAGTTTCTAGTGTCAAAAGTGACATTTGCGGCAATATTAATATTAGCGCCCAAATTACGTCTTTTGTGCATGTTGCTATTAGTGGAGTTGAAACCATTTTTCGGCTTCTCTCGAATGTTTTCTTCACATACCAATTATTTCAGGACCAGCCTGTATATTGTCTTCGCATAATAATCAATTGTACTTCGAATTATTTCAATTTATTGGTTCGCTCATTTCGTACCGATTCTGGAAAACCCAAAAAACATTCTCTGGCTTATCGCAAGGTTGCAGCGTTCAGCTCTCTTTGTTAGTTGGCCGAATACGCGAGGATTCTTTCCCTGCACCTCGACAAAGTAACTTGCTTCTAAAAGGTCCGGTTCATGCTTTATTAGGCCACGACGATTAATTTTGAAGGGCTGACTATAGTCAGGTACGATGGCGTTTTTCTGTTTGTTATTCTCCTATTAATTGCATTTCTTTAGCTCTTAATCGACAGTTTTACCCGAGGATTTGATCTTGGAAGTAAGGTTGCCGTCTGATTTAATTTTCAACACAGGCTATCGTCCTACCTAACTCCTGCGGTTTGTGGATGGCTTTTCTGCAATTACGGACGCATCGCCGGCGCTTTTTCCTCCGGGTAGAGCAACTTCTAGCCAGCCTTTGGTTAACAGCAGCCTTGGGCGTCGGAGGTTAGTGACTCTTGGTGTTATATCATACTACTTTGAAAGTGGACGGTCTTCCTGCCTTTAAGCAGATTCGGGCAGTTTAAATTTGTACTTTCCGTTGTTATTAACATATAAAGTTTAATCTCTCTTAAGTTTAATGAGTATATTAATTACGATTAATGTTTAAAGCTACAATTTATGTGTGTAATTGAACCTTTGCAAAAGGAGCATTCACGCTTTTTGCTTTCAATAGCCTGATCAGAAAGGTTTTTTAAATGACAGCGGTATGCATACCACTCAATTTATTTGCGGTTACAATTAATTGAATAACCCAAAAAGGGGTTTCTTGGTGCGTGTCGCAACCTTCATTTAACTTGCACAGCTCTATGACATTATTTGTAATCAAATTGTTTTGATTATTTATTATTGAATTACCATACTACAGATTATTCAGTAGTTATTAAATAAACGCTAGTCATTTGTAGTTTATTTAAGTTATTCGAAATCATCTGATTTCTGGTGCCCATATCTTTTCTTTTGAAGACTTTGTAGGGTACACAGCTGGAGGTTTGAAACCACGACCATATCGTCGAATTTGAGTTAGCTCGGTCATCGCGGTAAGTGAAGATTTTTAGAGCTTCCGTGTAGTACGAACTTTAAGGGGGTTGATCTGCGATTTTTTACTACCATTGATTATTTCAATTAATTAACCGCAGGTCAGCTTCTTTATCGTTTCAGAGTGTTTTAATACTATACTAAACACGCCCTGCCGTAAATTTGAATGTCAACATAACCTAAAATGTCTAACACAATGTGACGGAAAAAGTGTCACCGAACTAAGTTTTTATATTTCTGTTACGATCTTAGAAAAAATAGCGTATGATACACGTGTATAAGTGCCATTAAAGTACTAGCGATGTTAAAAGCACTCCGCTCTTAAACTCGTCGCACGTGCTTTAAAGGCGTACTTATACACTAGTATCATAAGTGTGTTTCGAGATTATCACAATGTTCGATTTATACTAAAACATGACAACAACCCAATATTTTTTAGGCAAGATCAGTGAAGTATTTTTGGGATTTACTAAGCAGAAAGATATAAGACAACGGCTAGGACGCAGAAAATAAGAACAAGTGTTTTGCAAATATTTCAAAAGGTTATGAAATTAATGTAAATTCTGTCCAAGAGCTTATGCGACTTGTGACGGCAAAATTGGATTCCATTGAATCAATGGAACGCTTAGTATTATACAGGCTGTTGCAAAAATGGAGCATTCACTTCATGTTACGCTATTAAGGAGCACTTTCTGAGTAGGAAAAAATAATTAAAAAATTCTTTCTGTTATCTTTTTTAAGATATGGGAGATGGGAGTCCAAAATTTGATTATTAATTTCTTTAATATCTAATATTAGGATAGAAAAACACACTTAAAGCTAATAATATAAATATAAATACTTATAAATGATTTTCTTATTTAACCAACAGTTCAGCCAGTTTTGAGGTTAATAAAAACTCGCTGTATCATGAAAAATGCAACAGAGAGGTTATTTTAATAATTTTTTTTAATTGTATTTGACTGTATTACAAAACTTCTAGTTTTATAGAAAATATCCGTAGAATTCAATGAACTACAAAGTAACAGCTGAATCAGTGGAGAAGTGATTCAAAATGGCGCTCAAAGTAATGCAAAAACGGTTTTTTGCATACAAAAATGCACAAAAGCAATTTAAAAATTTTTAAAAAATATATATGCTTATGTAGTTCAAAAAAAACGAATAAAACCAGCTTTCGATGGTCAAAATCGATTAATTAAAAAAAAGTTACCGCTAAAAACTGCTAAAAATGGCCGATTCTTCAATTGTTCGTAACTTTAAAAACAAAACTTATATAACATTGAAATTTTCAGAAAACGTAGTACTCGGTCAGCAGAAAACGCTTGTTTTTGAAATTTGCAAAAATGATGATTATTTTTTGCATTAATCAATTTTTTCGAAATAAATACGTTTTCGCAGAAATTGATTTACTCAGGTTGCAGAAGTCCTACAACAATCAGCGTAGGCTTATTTTTTTTATTAAGAGTCATACTACCTCACACAAAATGGACGCGAAGGGTTTTGCACTTGCGAATATGTGCAAATTCAATTTTAAAAGTGATCCTTTTTTTAAACGCACAAGATGTGGAAGATTTTTGTCAATTTTAATTGTACTAAACTTACATAAGCACCATAGGACAGCTGCCAATTTTATCCGAATTTGCAAAAATATTACTGTACGACCCATAGAAGCCCAGGTACTTTTTTTCAAAAAATCGCTGCACAATTCATTTATTAATATTAAGGGCTGAAATTTGCACACACTTTAGTTGAAGATTTCTAGTGTAATATAAAAATTATTTCGCAATTATTGACCGTGTATTATTTATTGCGAACCGGTTTACATTAGGCGTCACAAAATGCACGTTCCGTTTAGTGGCGGTGATATGCATAACCTGAGGGGCCCGGGCCCTTAGAGGGCCCTTTGGGGGGCCCGGTAAGTTCTGTATTCTCCATTCAGTTTGAGAAGGCTATCTCCTTACTAAAAGAGGATTTAAATGATAGCATGAGTGTTCCAGATCGGACAAGTTTATTCTTACAGAAATAGTGTTCTCGAAAGCAATTTTGGCGAAATTATTACTGCATTGGTTTTATTCTTGACTCGACCTGCCACAATAGAACGATCATTTAGCAAAATAATAAAACATTATTTAAGAAATTCTACGAGCCGAGATAGGTTACATGACCTTTCGCTTTTGTCAATTGAGCGAAAAGCATCGTCTACGATGGAAATAAAAATCTTGTGGAACAATTTGCTGTCAATAAGGCCAGAAAGATACATTTTTTATTTCCGATCAATTTATTTTCACGGAGTTTTACAGATACTAATGATACAAATAAATACTAAGTATTGGTTAGGTACCTATTTTGACGTGGATTTTACCTGAATATTATTTTATTTTACTAGTGTTACCTAGGTAGATATTTATTCATCAGTTTTCTTTGTATTTGTGCCTATACCAACAAGATTTTATTTAGTGTTATATTTTTAATTGATATTTTGTTAGATATATGTTAGTTATAAAATGTGTTAAATGTTAGGCATTTTCTACTCTATTTCTGTTGGTTACAACAGGATGTTATTTTATTTTTTGTTAAACGTTTACTTTGTATACTGTAGTTAGAAATATACTATTCATTAGGTATATAAATCTTTTACAAGGGGGGGGGGGGCATTTTTATATTTGCTTAGGGGCCCAAGGTGCTCTTGCACCGCCGCTGGTTCCGTTCAGAGAGGTGCCGTGGTGGGTAGCGTTCATTGTGGGGAGAAACTCGTATAGGCCGCTCCCCTCGGCGTTTACTCGGCCTGCACAATGTACTCAGAACATCCTTCTTTTTTTAAATTTTTATAGTGATTCTCATAATTATTATAAGAATCATAATATTAATTCGAAGAATAATTATAGCAACTAATTATTTCATTTCTAAACTATCATTAAACATGAAAAATATTTTTTATTAACAATAGGATTATAAGAAATATTTAAGCAAATTATTTACAAGAAATCGTTACATAATATAAACATCTATAAAAGTACAAACCCTTGCGTATGAGATAACTATTACTGCAGTTTATTGCACACCCAGACATAGGCTGACAAAAGACGAACCAAGTATTCTTTGACACACTGGGACTGTAATATATAATTACACTAAAAGCCAGTCTTATAAAGACCACTAATCTAAAGTTAAGTGTATTTTGTTGTTAACAGAAACAAAGGGCATTTAAATTCGTAGAAAGTTGACAGCTATCGAATGGTGCTGATGTAATTTCGGTACAATTAAAATTGACAAAAATATTCAACATTTTGTGCGCGCAAAAAAGATCATCTTCAAATTGAATTTGCACATATTTGCAAGTGCAAAAAATCGCGCTTATATTTTGTGTGGTAGTATAGCTCTTAAGGAAAAAAATAAGTCTACGCTGATTGTTGTAGGACTTCTGCAACCTGAGTAAATCAATTTCTGCGAAATAGTAATTTATTATAGAAGACGATAAAGTTAAATTTTATCCACGAGTGAATCGTTTAACGTCGAGATGAAGTCGAGACGTTAATGATTCAAGAGTGGATAGAAATAAATTTATCGTCGTGTATAATACAATATTTTTTTCTATAGCAACAATTTCAAAAGAAAATAAAGACAGTCAATCACATTTCGAAATGTCAGTAGCTAGATTGGGTTGCTACGATAATACGAACTTGTCATATTTAATTTAACAAAAGTTAGAAAATTAAATTACTTTATCTATCCTTGATGTTAAAGTGCTACTTTATCTACCCTTGCTGTTAAAGTAGAACTTGACCTTTTGTTTTGAGTTGATAAAAGGACACTTTAACATGTGCTATAGAAAAAACGTATTTTTTTTCAAAAAAATTATGCAGAAAATAATCAAAATTTGTACAAATTTCAAAAACGTGTCTGTTATACTTACTGAGTACTACGTTTTCTGAAAATCTCAACGTTATATAAGTTTTGTTTTTAAAGTTACAAACAATTGAAGAATCGGCCATTTTTAGTGGTTTTTTGGCGATAACTTTTTTTCTAATCAATCGATTTTGACCATCGAAAGCTGGTTTTATTTGTCTTTTTAAGCTACATTAAGTGTATAATTTTTTAAAACTTTTGTATTGCTTTTGTGCATTTTTGTATGCAAAAACCCGTTTATTTATTACTTTGACCGCCATTTTGAATCAATTTTCCACTGATTCAGCTGCTACTTTGTAGTTCATTGAATTCTACGGATTTTTTTTATAAAAATACATTTTCACTTTTTAGGTAGAATTTTTGTCAATTAAATATTTATATTCTCTGGACTATGATTGTAATTGTTTCTAAGGTAACGCCTCAGACAAAGTGTTCATTTTAAAATGTTTGTCCTTCTTGTTCTTGCTGAGTATACGTACACTCAGTTTCCTAGCAAGTTCTTATTTATTAGTAAATATTCTTGCTGCTTATTTCCTTGCTTTAATTTAACTCTCTTACTAGTAATTATTTTCAGGTTGTTGAGAATTCTTTTAGTTGATTTTGTGAAGTAGTAACATTTGATTCCTGTAAGCATTGTATAATACCTGCTCATTTTGTGTCCTTATTTGGTTTTATGTAAAAATTCCTTAGTTTTGATACGCAAATTCATTTAACGTAAGGGAGAAGACCAACGGTAAATCTTCGACTAAATGAATTGATGAAATTAAAGACATTACAGGATACAGATACACTTTTAGAGGCAAACCTACGGGAAGCAGAAGATAGACAGAGATGGAAAAGTAAAATTCAGCAATGAACACGCAATTATAGTTCTTCAGAAATAGATATGAAATTTAAGTACAATTACGTTGCAGAGGATGCGAAGCACCGGTGGTAACTCCACTTACACAATGATGTTCTTGAAGCAAATTCCACAAGAAATATTTAACTAAATTATGTAAATAAATAATGGAGAATTTGGCAAGAATAATAGTGCGCATCTGGTAATATGTCGAGGGTAGTCGCCTTGAAATGTTAAACTCTGGCAACAACCTGTTGAGTCTTGAAACGAAATCTTAAGAGGGTGCTCGACCCCATTCTTAGCTCCTTTGTCTCTACAGCCGTGGAGTGAGATCTACAAGTGTTATGGCCAAAAATTATGGCAAATAACATACGACATGAATATGGAAATGTTCGTAATGCGAGTAAAACGGTTGCTATTCAACAATCTCTGTTGTTTTATCGGTTTTATTTTCTCTTTGTGAAAGACAGCGCTTCGTCTAATTCGGGCCATAGTGCTGATGACTGAACTTTTGCTGCTAACATTGTGTAATAGGTTATTATATAGTGTTCGTTTTGCGAGTATATGGATGTTAAATTGGGGAAAAGTCGCGTAATTTAATACTATTTTGTTCTAAAAATATATACATAAATTATAGCAATAGATCAACCTTGTTTTACTTATTTCCGCGATATGTTTGTTTCTCTCACTGAAATTTAAAAAACACTTAGAATTTCTATTTTTAGTAAATGCAACATAATATTTTGAAAACGTATGGCTGTTGAAATGATTAAACATTGTAATTTTCTGGATAACGTTATATGAGCGAAAGAATGTAATTTTTCCAAATAGTTCATATTTAACTGACAATCAGCACATTTTGTCTGTTTAAAATGCACTCATTATCGACAGCATTATCAAAATCGAGAACAACAATACTGAGAAAAATATTTAAAAAAGTTGCCGAGCAGTATTCCTTGTTTTCAAAATATCTATTTATGATTTTTACCACTCAATGAATCTGTTTAACAGTGGCCTACAGTATCCTCAAACCGAATTGTTGTTCCGGGACTGCAGAATTCGACACTAAAAAAAATTTCCGAACACATACGACATCGGTAAAGAGCTACTGAGATGATACGACGTCGCTCCTTCAACTTATGTGATTAAAATATTAGGATAAATTGAGCCGCTGTCCACTGGAATGGAAAGCATATCATCCTCAATATGGGTGGGCTTTAGACGGAAATAAATACATCACTTTGAATTCAGCTTTACTCAAATTAAGTAAAAAACGACTTCGGGATTGGACCGTGTCATTATTGAGGTCGAAGAACTCAATGGCTCGCCCACTTTCGTAAGGGGCTTTATCAGGAGGAAAAAGCAAAAAGAGCACGGTAACTCAACGTGTATACATTGGTGAAACTGGACGTTCAGTAAAAACTCGCATCTCTGAGCACTAGCGCTGTCTCAAGTCGAGTCTCGTTTCATCATCGGCCATCGGCGAACACCAGCGTGATACTGGCTATATAATCCTTTTTGATGAAACTTCTATCATTTGCAAATCCCCATTCTTCTTTAGCAGAAAGATTCTCAAAGCCATTGAGATTTACAAACACCCTAACAATCTCAATCGGGACGAAAGGCTTTTCCCTTCCTTCTATGTGGAAAGTGCTAATTCCTAAGCCCCGCCTACCGCCACTGAATCGCGACGGCATTTGCTGATCCGCGACGGCGCTTGCCTATACATTCTCGCCTTTCTCCTTCCGATTGTTAGTCGAGTTTCGCCTCTGACGTGGTTGACACGTTGAGTTACCGTGCTCTTCTATCCCTGCCCTTGCATAAGTGTTTCGCCTCTGGCGTGGTAACTCGTTGAGTTACCGTACTCTTTTTGCCTTTTCCTCCTGATGAAGCCCCTTACAAAAGTGGGGGAAACGTTGAGTTCTTCGACCTCAACAATGACGCGGTCCTATCCCGGAAGTCGTTTTCTACTTAATCACAATGGCCGTGGAAGCCTCCGAAATCATCTTTACCCAAATTAACTTGCGTATGTTCTATAAAGATCTCACAAACAGAAGTTTATCTGAATTTCAGTAGAATCGAATTAAAGGTAATATACGTATTCATTTCCATACAAGGCCTACCTAAATTGGGTTTTTAATACACGTAACATTTGGATAAAGGTAGTACACGCCAAATTTGGAAGCTGCTTTATAATTTTACCGGCAAGGAGACCGTATGCGGATGCGTTCTTTTGATTTAAGTTCGTAGCAACCAAGGTTTCGATGTTTCGATCTCATTGGTCGTTATGGGGTTAATTTGTGGTTACACCTGATATAGACTTTACAAGTAGGCTTGTATCTCATCATCTTGAATTACCTTAGTAATATATTTAAAGTACGTCTAGTGAATATACAACTCCAGGTTATTATCGCTGCTAGTTAAGGGAAGCAATGTCAAACTATTAACATTTTCTTCTGCATTACTGGTTTGCTCACAGTAAAATGAGCACATATATATTTAAGAGTGTCCGTGATGCTATCTCTGTTTGACTGGTTTTCTCGACACAGATGGAGAATTACCAGGTTGTCGTACTTGAAACTTATTTTACCAGTTCATATTAAATCCATCACGGTTCTTTGTTTTACTTACCCTACCGAACGCTTGAACAGTTTCTTTTTATGTTTAACACAAGTGGCAATGTTTTTTACATTTAAATAATTAAATTTAGTAAAAATTAAGAACACAATCACTAATAATACATATTTTGTATTTAATAGCATTATAGTACCTTCAAACTGTATAATTGAAAATAAAATTACAATAGATTGTTAGGCCATTTTATATTTTTCCGTAATTCAATTCACTACATATCCATATTAGTCCAGTCAAGATGTACATCCGTGCTTGCAAAAGGTCCGGTCGTTCTGAATTTTTTATATGTTGTTAGGACCTAAACCAATATTAAAAAACCAGATTTGCAATTTTCAAAGTGCTGTGCGAGCGGCGGTGTACCCAAAAAACCATGAAATTTTCGGACTGTTTTCAGTTTTTGCTCAATATCTCAGTGAAGGAAGGGTCTGACCGGTATAGTCATTCTACATACTTTTAAAGTAGACTAAATTTGTTACAATTAGAGACCAGGGCGAGCTTTATACAGCCATGGGTTCCCAAGATACAGTTCTTCGAAGATAGGCAATTTTTTCCAAAAAGTGATTTTTTTTTAAATGGTCACCTAGTTTGTGAAATATCTTCTAAAATACGCATCCCACGTCAAATATATAAAATGAAGTTATAGTAAATTTAATTAGCTTTTATTTGAGACCATACTGGTACCTGTAGGCCCAGCGGTTCTCTCAAAAACGGCAGATAACCAAAAACAGTCATTAGTGGGTTTTGGGGGGAAATGCAAATAAACTGTTCTCACGTCTTTTTATGGTTTTATTTATCAAACAGTTACAATTTATTTATTTTTGTTATTGTTAAAAAGTTGTTTGATGAAAAAATAAAGAGATAATATACCTATCGGAAATTAGGGTAGGTGGGGGCAAAAACCTGCACTTTTCAGTTTTGTCCTTCCCCTGAAGCTAATTAAAGTAATTTTGATCTGTTTTTATACTAAACGTTAGTCAGGGATCTGTTGCATAACTTCCGCACTTCACCTGCCGTTTCTAATCAATAGACGTAAAGAAATTTGAATTTTACCCAAACAATTTTTTCCGGGGGTATGCCCCAATAATGGAAAACTAGAATATTTTAAAGAAAAACACACCAGGAACGCTCAAAAACTTTGTATTTTTGAAAAAATTAAGATGCTTCTTTATTTAATGCTGGCTTTGACAAAACTATGAAGAAATGTACGCATAATAGTTAATTCACAACGAAATAATTTATCTAAAGTAGGTAAGATTCATAAGAAAAATATTACTTAAACTTACTTAAATGAAAGGAAAGGAACGCAAAAAACATATGAAAAGGCGTCAGCAATATAAAAATTACTTAACATCAATAGAGAGTATAATTAGACAAATCATTTTGGAAACTGATCATACCTTGAAATCGCGCAGTATTGCCCTCAATCGGTTTTGATAACTTCAGAACCACATATTTTTTATCGATGAACGCTTCTTCAGGGGTTTCTGAAAACTTGTTCGTTGGGTGAACTCTTTTAAAAACACCCCATTATTCCCTTCTTTTTGAACAAAAATAATTTTGGCGACGTATAGCCTGAAAGCATCTTTTGTTTTACCATGAACCTTAACAATTGCGAAATCATTCGACTCAATTGCAAGTAAAACCTCGTCTTCATCAGAAATTGTATCATTTTCCTCATCAGAAAACAAGCCATCAATGTCGGAGCTGCTGTTATGGACTGGCATTTCTTCATCCGACTCAGAAGATCTGGAAGGAACAGGCGCTGACTTGTTATTTCCTTTCTTTGTAGCTGGCCTGGTCTTAGTGTGGAATAAGATTCTCCTTTTCAATCGTTCGTGCGAACGTTTTTCCTTTTCAGCTTCTTTTTTTTTTGTTTTTCAGCTACTTCTTCTTTTCTCAATTTTTTGTGAGGTGTGGAGGTGAGCAACACTGACTTCAAACCTTTTCCTGAACGTTTCCTACTAATTGTAATCTTTGGAAGAGGGATGATATCTGCTGGCGTTGTCACTGTAGTCAGATGGATGGACGGATGGTTTTCCCTGGGTGGGGTTGAGGTCGAAGTCGAGGGTTGAGCTGCGTAACTGGCGCAGGCTGGAGTTAAGGTCGAAGTTGAAAGTTGAACAGCAGAACTGGAGCAGGAAGCAGGAGGTTGGTTATTGATGATAATATCAGCAGAGTTTGAGATAGGTCTGGAAATGTCTTCGGGGTTTGCCTCACTACGGTCATTCACTGTTTCGTCAAATTGGATTAACCTGCCATTTTGGTCAATTTCTTCCTCATCTTCCTCTTGAAGGAGGTCTTGGTCAGTCACCTCAGAGGGTAGAAAATTAGCATCACTGAACACGTGTCGGTCAAATGGGTAAATCCCACTAACTTTGAAGCCTTTAGTGGCAGTTTCGACTGTAGCCGCCTTTTCAAAGGCAATTTTTGCAGCCTCAGCAACATAAAAAATGCTGAATGTTTGACCTGGATGGGAATAGTTCCAAGAGTCCAGCGCGGCGTCGTAATAAGCCTTGAATGGTTTGAAAAAAACCCTGTCCAGTGGCTGAGTTTTATGACTACTATGGGGAGGTAGGGTGAGCAAATAAATATGGTGCGATTTTGCGTAGGTAGTAGCCTCAAGACTCGTATGCGAAATATGATTGTCGAGAGTCAGTAAGATCGGGTTGTCTTCGGTTGGGTTGGTGTACTTTTTAAAATGTTTCAGCCAATCAATGAATGTTGGAGTATTCATATAACCCTTGTCGGTGATGGCCATTTCGCATCCAACTGGACCACCTTTTATGAGAATACGATTGAATCTCTTTCGCGCGAAAACGAAGAAAGGAGGTATGTAGTGCCCAATTGCACGCATAGCACATACCAGCGTCACAGTTTGGCCCTGTTCTGCAGCCACAGTTTTTGAGACCACTTATGACTGTTTCTGGTTATCTGCCGTTTTTGAGAGAACCGCTGGGCCTACAGGTACCAGTCTGGTCTCAAATAAAAGCTAATTAAATTTACTATAACTTCATTCTATATATTTGACGTGGGATGCGTATTTTAGAAGATATTTCACAAAATAGGTGACCATTTCGAAAAAAAATCACTTTTTGGAAAAAATTGCCTATTTTCGAAGAACTGTATCTTGGGAGAAATGGCTGTATAGAGCTCGTCCTGGTCTTAAATTGTAGCAAATTTAGTATACTTTAAAAGTATGTAGAGTGACTATACCGGTCAGACCTTTTCTTCACTGAAATATTGAGCAAAAACTGAAAAAAGTCCGAAAATTTCATGGTTTTTTGGGTACACCGCCACTCGCACAGCACTTTGGAAATTGCAAATCTGGTTTTTCAATATTGGTTTAGGTCTTAACAACATATAAAAAATTCAGAACGACCGGACCTTTTGCAAGCACGACCCCCTTTTCATGTTTAACTTTACTGGACTATATAGAACAGTTTTGGTACGTAATTGGCGAGTCCGCCTGTATATCAGTCCCGTTTCGGCAATCTATTATCGTTTATACGGCAGCTTTCCGTATTACACAAAAATCTTATCACGCCCGTGGCTTTTCGTTCCACTTGACAGTTTAGCCTTCGCGCCAACCTTTACTTTATCGCTTTTTGCAGCTGGTGATTTCCTAGCATGCAGGAACGCTCAAGTTCTATTTATTCAGAATTTCGCCCGTGCGAGTGAGAAAACCTTCCCGAATGTTTATTTAGAGCAGCTGTCGATCTTTCTCTAGTCGAGGCAGCTGCGGTGGTGTGACTCAAGCCCTTGGCTCTGATTGGGCGTTCCAGCCGTGCGTGACGACTGTTGGGCTCGTGTTCGCGCTTGGTAGCTTCGAGCGTTAGAGATAGTACTAGGCCAGCTTGGAGGTGATGGGTGTTTTGGTGGTTGTTAGCGTCCGAACACGGGCTTGCGTTGTGGCTCATTCATCCGTGTGAAGGCGGGTTTCGCCTAAGTTCGTCCGTCAATGTTTCGACGGGATTAATCGCCGAATGACCCAGTTCAACAGCTTTGCTCATTTTCGTGTATCGCCAAGGGGGCGGTTACGTTACACCTACGCTTGATACATAGGGGAACATATAGGATGCCACTGCAGGAAAACGCCTTGAGCAGCGCCTTCCTTCCGTCTATGGAGCCGAGCTAAATAAATCAGGTAACAACCCTCTGTCGATAATCTGTCTCGGCAGCATGTGCCTAAATTAATGATAGCGTTGCGTACCGATTCGCTGCAAGCTGTTGTGTTTGTTTCGCATTAAACTCATATTAATTCTTACATAGTGCCGTACACGGCTTCGCTGCACGCTGTTGTGTTTGTTTCGCATTAAACTCATATCAATTCATACATAGTGCCGTATAATGAAACTCGCACTTTCGTGCCTGGTACACCTACGTGTGAACCTCGCGCGTGTGTAATATACTTGTAATATACTTGTAACATACTTGTCGCCATTTAGCGAGTAATAATTTTGGTCTTGTTGTACGCCTCAGTATTCGTCGTAATTTTTAGGTTAAGCGCTTCCCAGCTGGGTGTATTCCATAAGTAGTTAGTACAGATTGTCATATGTGTCGGCTACATCGGTACCATGTAAACCGTCAGTTGGTCATTTGAAGTGGCCCAATAGATGTATTAACTGTACCGTTTTATTCTTTTCCTTTTGTGTCTTGTGCATGTTTGTTTACAGGGTGACTGAGTCACTATTGTTACGATGCATGTAAGGTGAGGCCCAGACGTGGTGGATGCGCGCCGCAGGTAGGTTGTTGCGTTTGCTGCTGCACTGTGGCTTCCAGAAATAGTTATTGAGTACTTTTTGTCCCGTTTGACCCTTAAAGTCCAGTTGGACGTGGGTCACCTGATTTCTATCTTGTGGCGCCCATTTATTTCGTAACATTCTATATATACCTCGACACGCTTGCCCTGTGGCGTACCGTTTTGAACCACCCCCATCTCCCTGAGCATATTTGAGCCGAAGCCCTTAGCCTGTTTATGACGATTTTCAGGGTGATGTGCCCATTTCCCGGACTTGTCTAGTTATTTAGTACTCACACAGTCGTGGGTGTCGATAAGTCATTTTGATACTGTAACAAGATTCTCCTTGTTTACTTATTATTTATATGAAATTGTGCTTTAATGGTATATTAAAGTATGAGTGGATAACACGAGCACGACGGCGTCGCCGGAGTGCTCGAAATAGAGCAAGTGTTTTAAAGACCAGTTATCCACAAATACTTTACGCTATTTTTTATTATACCTGCAATACTGGAAATACTACAAACTTAGAAATAATTTTTGTCGTGATAAATCGAGAGGGCATAATAATATTGCTACTATAGTTACAAGAATTGTTTACGTTTTTGTCGCGTCCTCGTCCGTTGTTGCATTCAGTCGTGTAAGCAAAATAAAGATAGCGATGAAGTTATAATGTTACCTATATAACTTGTTTCCTTGACAACCTTTAAAGCTCGGCGTGCTTTAATCGCCTGTTTAAAAAATTATATTACTGTGATTATGTAGACGTTATTGTACTGTATTATAGGTATTACAGTAGTTAAATAAAACTGTATACAAGTACTTATATAATATATTATGTAACAAGTTTTACAAACGTCACCTTGTGTGAGTTTTTTAGGCATGAGCGCAGCGAGTGTTTAATAAGCGAGTGTCTAGACAAGTATATATAATTGGTACATACTATACTTTTTCAAGTTTCCCACTGCAATCAAATATTTTATCTTTCACCCTCGCGAACAAATTCAATAATAAATTCACCAATTTATAGAATACGTAAATATGCAAATATTGTAAGTGGATATGTTGACTTTTTCAACCTCAAAATAAAGATATTTTCAAATATGTGTAAATATGCTTTAAATTCACCGAGAGTTGAGGCTGATATTGGGGCGAGGCATATTTAAGTTTTAACTTAGTAATTTAGTTTTAATCTACAACTTACTCTATAATTTAGTTTTAATCTAGCTTATCATGTTTCTTTAAGGTATTCAACCATTTTTGTTATTGACTTTACTCTGATAGCAAATTGTAACGTTATTTTCTTCCATTGTTTTTCTAATTGTTTTTTTTTGTTCTCTTAATTTCTGCATTTCAAAACTGGCCTATACTAATGTTAATTATATAAAATGTAGCTTGTCATTGGCATTTAATAAATAGGTGCACGCCCTGGATGCCTTCCATTAAATTTTCTAGCTACTTCTCTATTGGATCTTGCATTTTCACCAGTAATTCTAATTATTTCCACTTTTTCAGCAACAGTTAAATGTAATGCAGCCATTATTAAAAGCTAATGACGTTTGTAACAATAATAAAAATGTTGTTTCTCCTTGACACCATTTGATACCAAATTAAGAGTTGAAATGTGGGACTGATAAATGTGTGGATAAGCATTAAAAATTCGAATTATTAAACAAAATTTGGTATCCGGGGTATCCTTTTGATTCTAAACAACTTTTCTTGATAACTTTTTGCTGTAACTCTAACGCGATGCAAAATAGTGACAATGTGACCCATGTTCGTGATCGTAGTAGGCCAGGCTAATAACGTCTTTTGCGCTCAAGAACATGAATAGATGCCTCTTGGTGAGTTGTACAGCTGATAAAAGATTCAAATCGATTCATACAAAAACAAAGAAAATACGGGGGTGCTTTCATGTAAAGTGAAACACACTGTATAGTAACATCATTTAAATACACCGCGGTAAAAGAAGAAAAATATTTAAAAAATTATATTTAGATTCCTATTTAATATTTTCGCTTTTTTTATAGATGCCTCTCTTAACTTCTTTCTAATTTAAAATTTCACATTTTTGTTTATTTACCGTGGTAAAGAACGGTGACGCTATAAAATTGGTATTTTTCCAACTGCAGTTACAAATTGGTCCAAATTGGCTTTCTACGGACTTACTAAAAGAGCCTTAAAGAGTGTCAATATGAATAGGTAAAAAAAAACTACGAAACTACTAGTAATTTAAATTAATTTTTGTAGCATGAAATTGGC
This sequence comes from Agriotes lineatus, assembly GCA_940337035.1. Taxonomy (NCBI): domain Eukaryota; kingdom Metazoa; phylum Arthropoda; class Insecta; order Coleoptera; family Elateridae; genus Agriotes; species Agriotes lineatus. The sequence goes on along the minus strand of CALNHX010000622.1, from coordinate 155,190 downwards.
ATTACCTTAAGTGTTATAATTACGTGTAAGAAGTTACGACTTTTTTTTTGAAGCATTGGAACAAAGACTTACCACACTGGTAACCACGAACACCTAGATACATTCAGCTTTTCATGTCTTCTGAAAGTTGCATATAGCTTTTACGGACGTTCAGAGTTGGTTTTAATTGAACCAACTTTAGGGTCGGTTGAACTGAATCATTAACCTCCTTGTGGAACAGGTATCAGTGCAACAAGTAAAGAAAAGTGATTTTCTCCATAACAACTGTGGATCATGTTGTGTACGTTCAAACATATTTTCTATTACCATTTTAAGGTTTTGTCGATTTTTTTTTCAGAATGTAGGATGGAGAATTATTTAGAATGCATTCCTAGATATGACTTTTCTTTGCAAACCATGGTTGCCACTGTCTAAAAGTGAAAATCGCCAAAAAGGTGGAAGGAGTTGGGGAGGGGGGGGGGGGGCTCCAATGGTCCTCCCCCGGAGGAAAGTTTGAAAACATCTGATTGTAAGAAATTAAAATATGAAACACGTATAAAATTTAAGGTGACCCAAAGAGATACTGACAAATTTCGGCGGGATTATGGAGGACTATGTAACGTAACAATTTTGCATATAAACTTTTTCTTTGCAGCCGAACAATAAAGAAGTTTTACTAGCATATTTTGAACAAAAATGTAGGCTTTGCGAAAGCTCCATATTGAGATCTATCAGCGAAGAAAACATCGGCCTGTCACGGTTTTGAAAAGATTAAAGAAGAAGAATATTAAACTTATACTGATTCAGATTCCTAATGAAAAATTAGAGTATGCAGGAAATTTACATTTACAAGTGAAAAAATGCAAGGCTTGGGTTTTATTGAAATACTATAATTTCTTTTCGCCCATTTCCGGGCAATTAGCAGTTTTTTTTTAGGAGTCAAGCAGAAAGTGTGCAATGTGTTACCGAATAAACACGACTTTGCGACATAATCTGGAAATTTACCTGGAATACGCGGACCTACTCCTTTACGATGTACGGTAACAAAAGGTTTGCCGGCTAGAACAACTCAGTCGAGAGGGCGGGGCGGGTTCTTTAGGACCTTTGAGTTAGGGTGGTACTCCGGTAACGAGGTAAAGTATGTTCACTAAACGGTGCGCCACCACATTCGGTCTAGATCGGGAAAATCACAAACAATCACACAGGTGAATGCACTCTTGAATGTGGAAGTAAGTGATTCACCTTTCTACTTCTATCCTGACACAGCTTAAGGTAGCTACTGCAACAGCTGAATTGAACCTACCTTTCGTTATACTTGCTTACAATCCATCTGATTTCCTATAAAAAACACCAATGTGCATGCAAACGCCAATGAAAAACGTAAGTAACAAATAATAAACTCTATTGAAATAATAGAAAAAATAAGTATATGACAATGAACATGAAAGGTTTACTGGTTATAGTTAAAAATAATAAACGCAAGGTTAAATTGTGACGTTTAAACTTAACACAAATGACAAAAACTATAACAATTTACATGGCTGCGGTCAAAACAGTATTAACTCTCAATTTGGCACAAAGGAACTACGTTATATCAACAGAATTTATCAACCATCACTCAAATAGTGGCGCAACGACAATATTTACTTCAACTTTCAACTCAAAGAGACATATCAACCATAAAACGTGTTGGTAAAACTAAAAGTTCACTTCGAAAATCACTTCACTGTAAATGTGTAGGCGACAAAACAGTTAATAACTGAAATACCTGATAAAAAGTCAGATGTGCGTAATTAAGTTTCTCTTGTCTAGCTGCAGATCACCTCCCAAGCCGTTGCCATAAAAAGAGCGACAGGCAAACTGCGTAAGGGCGGTATTCAAGTAGGTGTGACGACATTAAATCCCCGGGACGGGAAGAGTGATCCCCTATGGACCATACAATTTCCTGGAACCAGGAACTCATTAAGACGCGGTAAAAGCAGATGTCGTCACCCATGCAGCATGCGAGAACAAAAACTTCTTTGTAAAACCAGCGTACGGAGAATTGAATTGATGGTCCTAAAGACGTTTAAACTGCGAAGTGTTAATATTTAAGCGAGCGGAAGAAAATATCGGGCAGAGTAAAGGTTTGATTACATTACTGAACTACGAATTTAGCTTAAATGAATCAGGAAAAGACTAATATTTATTTGGGCTAAAAATACGGAAAGAGAAATTGTTCTAACAAATGGTATATTGTATATTTATCAGGAGATTTTATATATTCCCGGGCGACTATGTAGTTGTTCGGAAAGTCGGTTTGCCATATAGTAATGATAATAACATACTGGCATCCTGCGTTTTGCGGGGAGAATACATGCCGGAAAGTTAGAATTTTTCCTCGGATCTGAGAAAAAACAATTTGTGGTTAAAAATACAGATAGCATATGAGACGTACCCAAAAGAATGTTCGATTTTTGAAATCGAGTACACCGCGTATTACTTTAAGGGAGTTGCTGCATTATCTTATACGAGCCCTATCCACTATATGTTCGGACACTGACTTATTATACGCAAATATCCCTGTAAATTCGCAATACTTGTTTCTAGTTTAATGCAACTAAATAATTTTTAAAGATTTATATTTATAACAAATATTTTACATATTGCTTAATTTTTAATGGAATAAACAACTCTGCAAAAAATATTATTAATAAAAAAATGCAATGTTCATTGACCACTAAATATTCGGACATTTAATATCCCTGCAAAACTAGTATGGTGTAACATCACCTCTAGCTTTAAAACTGCTTTAATTCTATTAGGCATACTTATAATTAATGATTCCCAGTCCGTTGGAGTAAACGAGTTCCAAATTTCTAGAAGTTTGGCCCTCAAATCAGCTAAAGTCCGTTGGGGATGGTTTCTTAAACACCTTTTCATCTTATGCCATAACTTTTCAATTATGTTGAGGTTGGGGCTATTAGAAGGACAATCTAAAACCTTATATTGTGGTTCTCAAACCACAGTTTTGTAGTTTTTGCAGTGTGGCAAGAAGCACCATCCTGTTGGAATATGAAATCCTGATCAGGGTGCAACATTTCAACACTTGGTAATAAGCTTCTCTCTAAAATCTCCTGGTATTTTAGCGAATTGACGATACCAGTTATGAACTCCATACTTCCCACTCCTTTACCTGACATGCAGCCCCAAATCGTGATTCCTTGTGGAAATTTTACGGTTCTTTTTAGACAGTCTTTATGGAATGCTTCTCTTTTTGTACGAAGTACTCTCTTACCACAGTCTCCAACACAAATGTCAAATTTAGATTCGTTGCTAAAGATGACCTTGCTCCAATCCTCGACTGTCCAACGTTCCTTCTGTTTCGCCCAAGCTAGGCGCTTCTTTTTCTGGACTTCTGTTAGTAAAGGATTTTCTTTAGCCTCGAGTTTTTATTTATTAAATTAATTGTCACATCCTTAACATGATACCTACAGTATAAAATTTCAAACCAGACTTATGAATCCTTTTTCTGCAACATTCTCTGCCAACATTTACATTCGTTTCTTGATTCCAGCGAGTTGTAATTTCACGTAAAGTGCTTCGTCGTCCACTTTTACAAATTTTAATAAGTTGTCTCTGCATTCGAGGTGTTACTAACCTCGGACGCCTAGAAGATTTGCCTCCAACGTCAATATTTCCTGTATTTCCATATCTTTTTATTATGTCTGCAATCATGGATTTCGGGTTCCAAAATCTTCGGCAACTATTCTGATCGACTTTCTTTTCGCGTATTCGCGAATAATTATTTCACGTAACTTTAGAGGTGTTGCTATTCCCCGTACCATTATTTTACCTTAATGTTACACAAATAACAGAGAAAAATAGAAAAATAACTAAAGAGAAAATTAAAAGCTACATGTTAAAAGAAGAACACATCAGAAAGAAGTACCAAGACAACCTAAAAAAGGAGTTTGAGACAAACAATATCGGACTAAACATAGAAGAAAAATGGAAAACGATAAAACAATGCATAGTAGAAGCAGCACGAAAATGTTGCGGAGTGGCAAAGGTGACGAACACAAACTTCAAAAGAACGGCATGGTGGTCAACGGACATAAAGGCACTGGTAAAAAAGAAAAAAAAATGTTGGCGCAAATATTTGCAAACAAAATCGGAAGAGGACTACAATCTATACAAAGGGAAGAGAACGGAGGTAAAGAACAAGGTAAAGGAAGCAAAACAGAAGGCGTGGGAAGAATTCGGAAACAAAATGAAAAATGAATTTGCCGACAATAAGAAACTATTTTACCGAACTTTGAAACAAATGAGAAATAAGAAAAGTACACCCACAAAAAACATCAAAGATAAACAGGGAAATGTACTGACAAATGAAAAGGAGATAATGGAAAGATGGAGACAATATTTTAAAGATTTGCTGGCAGCAGGGGAAGAACCGAGAGGAACAGAAAGGAAGAGGGGAAGGAAAAACTCCGGTATAGAAAAAGACACGAACACAGCAGAAGATATCGCAGAAGGCAAAATAACAAAACAGGAACTGGATATAGCAATAAGGAAGCTCAAACTAGCAAAAGCCCCAGGTATAGATGAAATAACCCCAGAGATGGTAAAATATATAGGAGAAACGGGCAAGGAAAGGTTACTAGAACTCTATAACGACATCTTAGTAGCAGGAAATGTGCCAAGAGACTGGACAGTAGGAATCATAGTACCCATATATAAGAAGGGAGACCGAAGAGAATGCTGTAACTACAGAGGAATTTCCTTACTAAGCATCCCAGGAAAGGTATTGGCAAGGATTCTAGAAACCAGGCTCAGAGACAAATTAGACAAGACAATAGAAGACACACAGAGTGGATTTAGAGAAAGACGGGGGGTACAAGATCACATATTCACAATCAGACAGCTAAGCGAAAAGGTCATAGAGAAAGGGGAAGAAATCCATCTTTGTTTTATAGATTTAGAAAAGGCCTTCGACAGAATAGAAAGAGAAGCAATATGGCAGTGCTTAGAGAAAGCAAACATAAATTACACAGAAATAGCAGCCATCAAAGCACTATATGAAGACAGCGGAAACGTAATAAGAACTAGACACGAGCAGTCGGAAGAATTCAAGACCAATATAGGCCTAAGGCAGGGATGTGTACTCAGTCCGCTGCTATTCAATTTAGTATTAGATGAGGTAATAAAAGAATGTAAGAAAAAAACAAGAAAATACCATGTAGGAAGCTGGAACATGGAAAATATCTACATATCAGAACTACTCTTTGCCGATGATATGGTAATATTCGGAAAAAATGAGAAAGACCTACAAGAAAACATGAATGTATATAACTTAGAACTAAAAAAGAAAAACATGAAGATAAACGGAGAAAAAACAAAAACAATGGTAATAGCACCAGATAAGAGAAGACACCGTATATATATAGAGGGCAGAAAATTAGAACAAGTAGAGAAGTTTAAATACCTAGGTGTATGGATACAGGAAAATGGAAAACTAGATGACGAGATAAATGAAAGAGTAGGAATTACGGGACGACTATTTAACTCCATAAAGTCCTCTTTTCTAGGAAAAAAGGAAGTACCTAAAGAGGCAAAAGTAGAAGTACTTAAAAAAGTTGCAACACCAATACTCATCTATGGCTGCGAATCATGGACAACAGTGAATAAACATAGGAGCAGGGTCGAGAGTATGGAGATGAGATTCCTGCGAAAAATAGAGGGCAAAACAAGGAGAGACCACATCAGAAACACAACATTTAGAGAAAATTTAAAAACTAAAGCGGTAGCGGTATCAGTGCAAGAGAGACAGTTAGGGTGGTTGGGACATGTAATAAGAATGGACAAGGACAGAACAGTGAAAAAAGTGTTTGAAGCAAGACCAAAAGGGAAGAACAGGATAGGAAGACCGAGAAAAACGTGGAAGGAGGAACTAAAGGAGGCAACAGAATCAAGAAACATAAAGTGGGAAGAAATCCGAACAGTAGCAAAGGATAGAAAGAAGTGGAGAGAAATATGCAAGACAAGTCCGAATCCATAAACCACAACTCAGCTCTATAACCTTACACCGAAAGGTAGAAAGGTTTTGGATTAAGTATAAGTATAAGTAAGTTACACAAATTCAGTCATGAACTGTACACTTGACACTTACAGTGACATAATATTGACAACAAGTGACAGGTATTTGTTTGAATCACAGCAAACTGCTTTGCATCCGAACATTTAGTTGTCGGTTTAGTAATTATTTTTCTAGAGATTTTCACTTACATAAATAATTATAATAAATGTGTAAAATCTACATTATACAAATGTACCTTTAAAAGATATTTGACCCAGATTAAATAAAAACAAGTATCGTGAAATGATTGAAGCATTTATTTTAAATAAGCAAGTGTCCGAACATATAGTAGTTAGGGCTCGTATATATGTAAAGGGTGTTTTAGAACTCTGGGATCAAACTACTAGGGGGTATTCAGTGCTACTGTAGAAGACATTTGAGTATAGGAACCCATGTCCGAAAATGTCTTCCTGAGGCACTGGGACTCGATGACACGTTAAGACAGTTTAAAACATTTGAATGTATTGCAGTTTGTTGCTCCATATCCTCCTCCTATCTCATCCGCAGCCTGTTTGCAAGCACTGCTGGATATAGGCCTCTCCCAAGTTTCGCCGATTTTCTCTGTCCGATGTTTTTTTTTTGCTCCATATACCAGATGCATATCCGCCAATTCTTGATTGGTGAAGTCCATAACAACGGATGAATTGTTACAAACTTGCTGTACGTTATCGTTGACATTTGAGTAATTGAAGCACATTTTGTTTTTAAACTGTCTTAACGTGTCATAGAGTCCCAGTGCCCTAGGAAGCGGAACCGGACATTTTGGCGTGGCAGTTTGGGCGCGGCCGTTTGGGCGCGAAGACACTTCGGCGCAGAACCACTTGAGCGCGAGACATTTGGGCGTGAGGAATTAATTAAAGTATATTAGTATTAGCTAGCTTTACTATTAATAGGTCTGAAAATGTATTTTAAATAACGAAAATTACCTAAAGCACGTCCAAGGATGTGGCGGGCGGCAAAAATTTAGTATAGAAATATTAATTGTCGAAAATTAGAGTTTTATTAATACAAGTAGGTTCGACAAAAACAAGTTACAAATTTTAACTTTCCGGTAAATACTAACAAATCATTTACATTAAAATAATAAGTAACAAAGAATAAATGAATAGAGATTGGGTAGTTTATTGCCAATCTAAAATTCAGAATATTGTTTTTATTGGAAAATATTTGCAAACAATGACAATGATTTTAACAAAGAAAATGAGTAGGAGAAGTGTGGATATGATGGCATCCCTTTTCTTAGTAGCCTATTTTTCTACTAAAATTAGCTCGAAATTCCGAGTTTTTTAATACATGTTTCGTAAATCATGAATAATGTTGTGGAGGTGTAATATTCGCTAAAACGCCACACGATTTATGATTTTTTTTTATTTTTCCTTCGGTGGTGCCATCATACCCAACTGTTTGATTATTACAATTAATCTTTTCATATTATTTATTATTATTCTTATTTCTGTTCTTATCTTTAGTTAGTCGTTTCATAACATAACGAAAACAATGGATTACTTTAAAATTTAACAGTTTATTGTGAAGTATTATCATTACAAACAAAACTCGAAGTCGACTAGTTTCGGTCCAAACAGAACACATTAGAGACATATTAAAAATTTGTAGCATCAACCGATTAAATATACCATAGTATTATTCATTTACCAGTACAATAAATGTATTTCTATTTAAAATTATTTTCAACACTTATATATAATCTATTTCCATCTTTATTTCAATTTAGAATTATTATTTCATATCTTACATACTACCTTCTTTATTTCTATTCGGATTTATTTCAAAATTTATCTAATATAGGTATTACCACCTTATTTAAAATTAATCTCATAACGGTTTCAATAAATAATTGGATTATTCTTTAAATATTGTTTGATTAATTACATTAACTTCTCAGGATAAATGTTGATTTAATAAATGTTTGTTCATTTATGCCAAGTTTAAATTATTCACACTTAATGTGTTCCTAAATCCCAACGTTGACCCTTTCTCGCGCCCAAGTGTCTCGCGCCCAAGTGTCTCCCGCCCAAGTGTCTCGCGCCCAAGTGTCTTGCGCCCAAGTGTCTCACGCCCAAGTGTCCCCGCGCCCAAATGGCCGCGCCCAAATGTCCTAGACCGCCCAGGGAGGGACATGGGTTCCTATACACAAATGTCTTCTACCGTCGCACTGAATACCCCCTAGTAGTTTGATCCCATAGTTCTGAAACCAGCGAGTACTTGAACGGCCATACGAGTTCAATAAAACATCACTTTTCTAAACTTGTTGCGTAATATACTATTGTGCAAGTAGTTTTCAAAATCATTTATACAGAACAGTCCTAATTCACTCACTGATTCATCAACGCCCAGCCCAAACCCTTGGACCTAGAAAGCTAAAATTTTGAACAAAGATTTTCTTTATGATGCGTTCAAAGAATAAGGAAGGATATTTCGAAATTCAACCCCTAAAGGAATAAAATGGAGGTTTAAATTTTGTATGGAGAAATAATATTAAATAGTCATTTCGACTTGAAATGTCGTAGGAGTACTCCTAAAAACAAATAAGCAAACACGTATTTCGTGATTTTCCGAAAATAAACCCCTTAGGCAGTGAAATGGGGTAAATAAGCCTAAAATACGATATGGGTGTCGTTATTGAGGTTTTTTGGGACGTTGATTGCAAAAATGGCATTTATTTTTAAGTCCAAGGCGGTGGACATGACATAAAATTAAAACCATATAGTGGTGAAACGGGGTTTCAGAGACAAATTATTTTTGGGCAGAATAACGTTTGCCGGGTCAGCTAGTTGATTGATAAAGGACCAAACATAATCACTCTCAAATGGCACGGTGGATAAAAGTAAAAAGGTTAACTCATTTGGATATTGAACTCAAAGATGTTTTCAAATGGTAGAAGAAAAATATTTAATTAGGATTTATTTAGTTGTTGCACAAATTGAACAAAACTTGGTTCACTTTAAAAAATTAATAAACTTGAAGCATCAGCTATAAGTATTGATCACTTTACTGTAAATAGCATCTTGTTTACTCTACAAGGTTTCAACAAGAGTAACTTTCCTTATCTCGCCCGTCTGAAGCTGGACATTTTTCCATGTTATCTCAAACATTACTACAAAACTTTAGGTCTCTATCGACGATACAAGGCAATAACGGCACAATAAAACAAAATTGCGAGTAGACAATTATTTTAATTACTATAATCCATTTAAACAGTCTATACACAGAAATATTAATTACAATGTTGTTGAAGCGTTTCTTGCTTTCCATGTTTTGGTTTGTACAGAGTATCTTATAAAAACACTTAACCATAAAAATGCAGCTGAAGTGGCATGGGTCAACTGCAGCCTACTGCAACGATAGTGTAGCGTTTTGGCCCCAATTCGCTTTTGGTCATTTATAAGTTCTTCAAAGGAGTTATAATATGAGATAGCGATATAGAAAGTTATGAGTTCTGAAACGCAAAATGGAAAGATGTGGTATATGCACTAGCTACAATTTCAAAATAAAAAACCTATAATTGCACATAGAAACGCATTAGTGGCTCTCATTTTCGTTTACTCACATTTACTTGATTGCAAGTGTTTACATCTTTATACAACATTTTAGCTTATATGTTGTCAGCTAAATTAGCTAAGTAAAAGCAATTATATTACTTAATATCGAAAACACCCATAGATCTTTAAGACCATGCTTACTAAATGTCTGCGATTCGAATAAACGAGCATTTAGAAAAGCTAAGTGTTTTAAAGCGAGGGAACTTGAAGTGTTGCTGTGGTTACACGTATTTTCCGCAATCGTGCATCTCCAACAGTCATTAAAGTGCCAGGAGACACGGTTGTAGGGTAAATGCTAGAAGCTGGAGTGCTTGTACTTAAAAGGTGTTTACATTTTGCAAGTATGTAAGTAAAAACCGACAATGATTTACGCAGTGTTACGACCCAAGTTATATAACTAAATACACTCCCCGTTCTTAAACGATTAAAGAGGCCGATATGCAGGTTGAACGTTCTTCATAGCGCTTATAAAAATCTTAGATAATTATAGCTGATGCAGGCCGGTAGGGTGATGGTTATATGAAAAAGGAAGTGTAGTTTTATGAGCTTTATTTCACACTGCTGTTGTTTTACATATAAGGTCACGGCTTACTAGATTTTTGAAAATAACCAATTTCTTTTATTTTTTTATTCAAATCTAAAATATTCAAATCTGTTCAATGAAGTGCAATAATTAGTAAAATATTTGGCTTTATTGAGTAACATATTGGGAGGTAACCCACTAGCTTAATCTTTTCGTTGCGTAACACAATTTACTTCATTTGAAATGATTTGTTTGCAGAGCCCCAGGGGTGCACCCTTTAGGTACACACTGACTTCAGCATTTTGATGGGAAAGTAACATGAACTGACTTTTATTCATTCACTTATGCGCCCACATCTGAACCGGGTTTGAATTATATTTAGATGTTCCTGTAGGTTTTGAGAAGCTATTCGGCGATATTTGGATGGTGCCAGAAATGCTGTATCGTCAGCAAATTTGACAATCGAAGCTAATCCAACCTTTTATGCAGATACGCTGTGTACAATAGATACATCTGTATTAAACACATGATGCTGTAGTATTTGGTACCTAGTAGTTGTTTTGGTTTTATACAGTAATACTTCGTTCTAGATAGCACTTGATTGTTTTAATTACTTGACGCACCTCATGCAGTGTCGAATGGGTTTTTATTTTTGAAGGAGTTTCTCGAAGATTTTAGATAGTCATATAACCTATTACCAGAATAGGTGATATGACTTACTTCTGCTGCTTGTCTTCCAGGTGTTTAAATCAATATAGTTTGTAAGACCTTCCATTATATTGATAACTCTTGTAATATTCTACAATTGATTAAATCATAACAATGGGCCTATCTGGAACGCGTTCGTGCCATGGCTATTCGTCTGACTGCATGCACCCTAAAGCTTTCTACTAGGTTCATGTAACATGGTGTTTCTAACATCTGGTGAAATCGTGTCTTCCTCCACTATAAACTGCAAAGAAAGCTGCTCAAATGCTTAACTGTTTGGCTTTCTTTATTTCATTTATTCTTCAAAATTGAAAGACGGTGAAAAGGGAAACGTTTCATATCATTTTATAAAGTTTTTTTGCTTTAAACATTAGAAATTAAATCATCTATAAGAAGTACTTAAAGCGCAACGAAAAAATGGTAATGACAAACAGACCTTCCTGCAAATAAAAAATTGGAAATCTAATCTGCTAGAATAATGAAAGTAGTATGTTACAAACAATAAGTACTTAAACAGTTAACAAATTAGAAACATTTTCTAATTGAAATTACAAATATAAATACTTTAAATAATAAGTTATTATTTGCTGATGCTCCTAATAGATGCTTATTTATTAATGTACAGTGTCCGACAACAATGCGGGGTGGAAGGTATTTTTAGTATCAGAGTTACATTAAATTTGTTTATATAAAAGGAAAAGATGTAGGTACCAAGATAGAAATATTTTTGATTATAGAGGGTGGCACAAATTACAGTATTTGAACGTAATATAGGGTGTTTTATTTAAAAACAAGGTAAATTTTGTTATCTACACTTTTTTAATAAACTAATTGCATAGTTACCGCAGCGGCTATTATGAAATTGGAAATTAAAATGTTAACAAAATGTTAAACACTCATGAAAGAAAGCTGGACGTAATATGTGTTGTAACGCGATAAAAAAAACCACAGTGTATATACCGCTTAACAAATGAACTGGATCATTTTCATATATTGGTGCAATCTTTAAAAATATTTTCCAAAAGGACAATTATGGTATTTTTGGTAACCTCTCAGCATTGTGCGTGTCATTATAAAAAGCATTTCTTTTCATAATTTAGTTTAAATAAAACTAAATCCATTAATAAAATATTATCATTTGAGTATGCCAAATCGTTGGCAAAAATGTTTAAACGTTTCGAGAGTACTCAAAAACTGTTAATTTATGTTTTTGTTCTTCCTCTTATGTTTGTTAAATATAGCTTTTTTATTTTATTATTTTTTAATTTTTTTAATATGATGTGGTTAATGCTTTAGTTGATATTTGAGGATAGTGCAATTAAATATGCTTAATATGAGTGTACTATAAAACAATAGTATATTATTATATGAGCGATTATGACAGCCATTATTCACGAAGATTACATTTGAGTGAATAATGGCCATAATCGCGAATATAATACGATATTTTATCTACTCCTATGCAATAGGAGCCTTGTGTTCCTATTTCAGAATTATGACATTTGTGACAGCTGTTAACTTCAAAAGTCATTTAATAATAAGAATGAATTTTGTGATTGGCTACAACCTATTGAATAATGAAAATAGAATTTTCTGATTGGTTGCAATTTGCAAACTATTGAATAATGAAAATAGATTTTTATGATTGGCAGCAAACCGTGAATTATGAATCATAATTCATGGCCATTGTGCAGTAGGAGTAGATAAAAATATATATCAAAGTATATATGTATACACGTTTCTATACTTCAAATATGTTTTTTTATTTTAACTATTGTCTGTGAAATTTTGAATTCCCTTGTATAAAATATTATATATCTCTTACGTGGAAATTTAGCTACTCTAAGATACCAAAATTTGTTGTACTCATTTTACGCCACTTGGGAGAAACGGTATATTATTAAATGGCTTCTGTGTGAGCTTCTCTGCAATTTCGCGTCAAAATAAGACAGTTTAATGCACTTTAATTAAAATAATCCATGTCATAATTTAGTAAGTACAAAATTACATGAGATCTGACTGACGTGAAGCCGGGAAATTACTAAGCTATAGCTACAGTATTTTCATAATTAACCTACAATGACTTTTAGATTTGTTTGTTATAAACTGTTCTTGAGGTTTAATGCTGGTAAAGCTACATTGTGTAAGGCAATTTTTATCAGGTTTAAACTCATTGCCTGGGAGCGAGTAATTGCAGGTGTTGCAGTAAATATTATTTAATTCAATTACATTTTGTGACAAGAAGGCACTAATGTTTCGATAACCATTGAAGTGACACTGATCCACACTTGTTTAGAAAAACGTGCACTTAATAATCCGTATTTAATTATTGCAGAAGTTTTGAGAGTAATTTTTTTTCAACGGGACAGGATTCTGTCACACTACGATGCTTAATTCCGAAAAATCTTAAACGATGTATTGTTGTCTAAAAGCATTTAAGAGGTCCATCCACGCTATAAAAATTCATTGTTCGTTTTGCAACCGAAACCTTAAAATTTTTCGGATTCGAGTCATTAGATTTTTTAAAATTTGTGCAGACAATTGAAAGTAAATTGAAGAATTTCCTTTCAGCAAAATAAAAATTTAAACGAATACAATGGTCTAATGCCGAACTGATTTAAATTGCGTCTAAGGACGCCATTGTCTCTCATAGTCAAATCTGTTTCCAGCGGAATGGTGGAAATGGTAATTAGCATCAATTCAATTACACGGCTTGCAGTAAAAGGAATGAATGAGCTGCCACTAAACTCAACTAGTACACTGTAATGATATAAGTCTAGTTCTATTACTGAAATGGGAAATGGTGACTAAAACAGTCCATGGCTGGGTTTTAGAGATGTTGTGGTTTTTAACTAGTTTTAGGTACTATTGGAAAGTGAATTTGATGTAATGCTACCCAAAGTAGAAAAGAGTTACTACTAGTTGATTTTTTTTTATAGATGACCCAAACAGCCAATATAGATGATAAATTGGACTAATAAACGTGTAGATTGTAATAAGTCGTAAAAGTAAGACGTTAAAGTGCTGTCTGGTCTTCGATACATCAAAACTACTGAATAGGGACAATAAAGCGGTTTGATAGCCTTAATAAATGATGTCCGAGGACGCTTCTGATTAAACTTCAGATGACCAGTTATTATGTGATACAAGTGTTACGCCGTTAACTAAATTAATTTTTTTATTGCAGTGCAGCAGCAAATAACCGCAGTAACATTTCACAGCTACTTTATTGTGGGTGTTATGGCAGCCAGTTTTGATTTCTTCATTTTGTGTAGTGGTAATACCGACTGTTTGTAATTGGAATGATGAAAAATAAACTTGAGCCCCAAGGGAATCGCATACTGAATGATGAAGGGTTTTAATGTTGATTATTTATTTATTAAGAATATTATAATCGATTCCTTCATATAAAATTCGAAAATCGAGGTATTGTATGAGGTATAAAAAATAATCAAATTTAAAGTTTTTAAACATCTATTACCTATTAACAATTAAGGTTTATACACTTTTGGATTTTGATTACGTTTTGGAAAATTTAATATCAATGTCATTATTTTAAAAATTAAGATAATCTTGTTTTAATTTTTCCATTTATAAAGCTTTCACATTTTAAATTACGAGCAAATGATATTTTTAACACCCTGGCGTTCTTAAACAGGAACAGCAGTAACTGGCCTTTCATAGAGTAGGTAAACATCTTCTGGTTGCAGAATTTAAAGTTTATAACTTAGATCTTTCTAAATAAAAATAACGATATGACGGTGGTATTGGGTGGTTGAAGCGCAACAATAAGTTTTGTTGTATGGAGCGCTTAGAAGTTACTGACACTTAACCGGCAGAAATAAAAAAAAAGTTATTATCACTTATTCTCATGTTTTCCAGCTGTAATAACCATTTAATTCTATCACCATGGAAAAGCCTGGAATATCATCATCATCAATCTCTAAACTGGATTAACTATTAATACTGTATTACTAAAAATTACGAAAATCTGTTGCAGAATCGAAGGTAGAAGGTAGTATGCCGATATGAAATATTCTATAATGTTCAAGAAGAGCTTGAAAATAAATTATTTGTTTTACATCCTTTCGTGTAATTACAATAAGGCTGAGAAGAAACGATTGCGTGAGGAGCACAGTTCCTGTAAGTGAATGAAGCTAGCGGTTATTTGCCTATAAGGAAAGCTTCCGTTGCATTAAATAAACAGGTTCTGATAAATGGATGCATTCACTTGTCTGGACGAAACGATTTGCAACGGCTGTACCAGCAATAAAGAGTAACCAATAAAAAATGGTCGATTTGCCAGAGAATTCTATTATTAGTTTTGTCGCATAAAATTTCCAATAGCTGTTATAGCAAAAATGACGTTTGCTTATAAGGTTTGTATTTAATTTTTGAATTAAGTTGAAAAATTTCAAATCAAAGTTCCAAGGATTATAAATAAATATCTAGTTTCATGTCATCAAGAGAAGAACATTTGGGGTATAGGTAAATTCATCGAAAACCATTCATCGAAACCCAATTCATGGAATACAATTAATCGAAACGCAATTCTTCAAAACAACAGTTCATCGAGAGGACAATTAATTGAAACACAATTTATATAGAATCAACAACTCATCGAAAGGGAAATTCATCCAAACTTCGCATTTTATTAATATCTTTAATTTTACTTTACGGCTAAGTAGATCTTATGTTTTAAAATTTGTTTTGAGTTTAATTATACCGAACAAATCTTAGGAATTGCAGCGTGTCTACCAGCCGACAAGAAATGCAGGGATTGTGCGGGTGCGGAGAGAATAGCAGTACAGCTGATTGAAAACTATAATCAAGAAAATATATTCGAGATCTTGCATAAAATAGCACACAACATAGGATTTTAGAAAAGGTACCTATACATATATGTACGCATAACGTATTATTTACAATATTAATTAAAAAAAAATAAAACCGGCTTTTACAAATATTGTTATAACACCCTGTATAGTATTTATTTTTGATTACAATTAATTTATGTCAAGGTGAAATTATGTAAAATGTATCCCTTTTTATATGATTATTTACTATTGAGTTTATTTCTCTTTTGCTAGCTCTAGGAGAACAACCACTCTCAAATCAGGTTAGGTTCATGCATTATCAAAATTATTACCTGTGATAGTTGATTAGTAAAATGAATATTACTTATTAAATTATAACAGTTCTAGAACTGTCATACATGAAAAATTATGAAAGTGAAAAGTCAGTCAAATCATATTTGTTACACATATTATTATTTCAGATATTGACTATGGTAAGTAGTTCCTTCAAATATGTATTTCACTCTTCACTATTAAAAACTTATTTCCTTTACATCTTTTAAAATATATCGGTTTAGCTCATTCAAGTACTCCAATTAGCATCTCCGTCGAATCAAACACACGCAGTCCGCCTACCGATTTTCTGGAACCCCTATTTAAATACTGTTCCCTAACTAATTGCAACACCTGCCTTTGTTAATCGCTTCCCGTACAGTTCCAATGTAGACACCACCGCTGCAAGCTCCCGGTCTACAGGTATCACCTTACTTTTAACAGAGACCGCAATACCATTTATCCAATTCTTACAGGACACTTTCGACGTCCAACAAGAAGCACGTCAAAATCCAACTCTGATGTAGAAGTCCATCCAACAACAAGCTCGTCCAAATGCAACAAGACAGGATATTCCCATGCAGTGTGCTTTCAATTCCAACTTAAGTGTAGATGTATTCACGTGACAGTAACCCCAATGCAGGTCCAAATCAAACAGAAGACCCAATAGTGACTCTTATGCAGTGTATCCAAATTCTCTGCAGATTTTATTAATCATGGAGACTGTTTTATTGTTCTTAGATATTCTCTTTCTTCTCTGTACCATTTGTAGTCTTGTTTATTACTGAGTTTGTTTTAAATATTTATTTTATTCTTCGTCTCGCCAATTCCACCAATAGTACCCCTTAATACACCAACTAGACAACAAAAGTAATTTAATTAACGGGTTTACCGAAAATACATTTACATTTTAGAATCAAAAATTCGTTGTTATTATTAATATTGCAAGTTTCCATAAAAATAATTATTCATACCAATTTTCCAAAGCTAGCACTCCTGGATACATTTCAATACAGTTTATTTTAATTTAACATTTTATGGGTGACTTTTTCAAATAACTGTTCGACTGTCTTTTACCTTAATTCAAGCTATCTTGTGGCTTATGCTGATTTCCATTCAATATAAATCATGCTCTGAACTTAGATAATACTAAACAACTATCTTTACTAAATCAAACATTATTTAATTCACATGTTAGAACCTTTCTGATAAAATATTGATTGCTTTACAGGATTTGTATTCAATCCGTTATTCATTAAATAAATCTCAAATAGTTATGTTGTTCTTTTACTATATAAATTTAGCCTTGTATATTTAATTAATTAATTAATTTATCCTTCTATAAATAATCTCGTACCTGGGGATTAACTTTCAGAAAAAAGCTAGCAGTATTGAGATGCTACCATTACAATATTTAAAAAGCAACAAAAAATTTCTAAACACGCCAGCGAAATGCTGCAAGTCCTAAGCCTTGATAAAGTGTGAAGATTAGTTCGGGTGGATTTGTCCGGTATAATTGAGCTTCAAGTCAAATTAATTACAAAAACAAAATATATTATCTTCAAAAAACCTGATGAAATGCCTACAATGCGACATTTCGATGAATTGTTGCTTCGTTGAATTGTGTTTCGATAAATTGCATTTCGATTAATTGCCTTTTCGATGAATTGTTTTCGATGAATTTTCCGGTAGCAGAACATTTGCAATCTTTGCACAGATGCAAATTTTGACTGAAGTATTAATAACAATTTGAGAACTACCGACTACCAGGAATAAACATTTAGAGTAAAAGCTTCCACCAGACAGGCGGAGATGTTTAAGACTTTTCCAAGTTTGTTATGGTAGAGGCTTAAACGTATCTTATAACATTTTAAAATTTCCGGAAGGAACACTTTTCTGAGGACCGAATCGTTTCCAGAGATCCGTATTGACAACCTTCTGAAGTTCCAGCACTCATAACAAAAACTTTATGCCGGGAATGCCTGCCTGCTACTGAGTTAGACTTGTCGGAAAGTTCCATTTCTAAGATGTGAACTTTATTTGAATAAAATGCAATACTGGGTTTTCCGATTCGCCTTGATTCTTGATATATTACATGCAATTTTCTCTGGACTCGTATTTTTAGTCCAGCTTTGCCTTTGCAGCAATAGATTTTTAGAAGAAGGCTTATAAATCCTTTTTACAAAAACAACACGTTTTACTTTCCTCGCTCCAGATAAAGGAAGTATTGTAATTTTGTAATCGCGACAAAACTACCTCCCGGGATTTATGAAGAAAAAACTACCTCCCGGGATTTATGAAGAAATCGCGGGAGGTAGTTTTTTCGCGGCACGTTTTAGCGTCCTTGGATGACTATGTGTTTGATTTTTAATAATGTAATACGATTATGTTACTATTCTCTATAAAAACATGTTTTATTTAATGTGTACGGAACTTTCAACAGAACATTCAGTAAAATTCTAAATTATAGGTAAGTTCTATTATTGGGACGATCATCGCCTTCACAAACGATCAAACGTTTTTGAATGGTCATTATTTTAGCGCTAGTTATTTTAACTATTTGATGTTGGCTAGAGGTGCAGTGTTATATTTTGAGGTTGAAATTTATCATTGGCGTTCGTTCATTGTGCTTTTAGGTGTTCTACGAAGTTTACAGCCAGTTTCAGTTATTGTTTTTTGGTTTCAGCGTACTATTCTTATGCAAAAATAATTTCTCTAATTAACGTATTTGAGTTTGGTGTAAGTATCCACACTAGTTAACAAGTTTGAAGTTTTGAGGTTATTTTCTTATTTTATATTAGAAACATGCCGTTCACACCTGAACAAGATGCTTTTATTCTAATGGCTCACTTTTACAGTGGGACTCGAAATCAAGATGGTTCATGGTCATATTTTATTCAGTCATGCATCAGTTTACTGAGGCGTTTCCAGGTGTGAAAATCAATTACGAAACTTTTGCTCAACATAAGCTGATTATTATTTACCGTTTCAAAGACAAACACTGCATCTGCAATAGACCTACTGTTTTAACCAAATAAAGGTGGCTGACATTAATAATCGAAAGCAACTAAGCCCGCACAAATCAGTTTCCACATTGGCTGCCCAAGCGGTATGTAAACAATAAATTGCTCACTTAAAGTGTAATTTACTCATATATTCCTTTATACTTAGCTATTTCTGTTGAATCGTGTCATAAGCCTTTAAGAAAAAATCTCCACGTGTATCTGCACAAGATAACAATGGTACAAGAATTATTTGAAAATGATTGGAGATCACTAATGCAATATTGCCAGTGGTTCAATGAAAATTTAGTTAACGATAATGTGTTGGATGTGACATTATTGTCAGTGGTTCAATGAAATGTAGATAACGATAATGTGTTGGATGTGACATTATATCTAACGAAGCGTGGTTCCATTTGTTATGTGAATAGCAGAAGTAGTCCCTTAAACAGCATTTAGGGTAGAATAGGCAGATTACCTATCTTATGTGAAATGTACAATTTTTTTCTAAAACTAAATTTGAAAATTGAATTGATGTGATTGAAATTGGAGTTTCCACTTTACATGAAGACACTTGAATAAATTTTGTATCAATAAAATATTTATAATAACAAATCTATTGTATAGGATTATTTCGATTTACTTTAGTTTATTCCTTGCGAGCTAAAATTTTATAATTTTGAAAAATTAAAATTGTTTTAGCTAGGTTGATTTGAGTGTTATTTATTTTTATTTAATGAGAAATTAATAAATGGTGACATAATAAAGTGTTTACCCATAGTACCCACTCGGACGCAACTGCTACGAAAACTGAAGGAGA
The DNA here is from genome assembly GCA_940337035.1 of Agriotes lineatus. Lineage (NCBI taxonomy): Eukaryota > Metazoa > Arthropoda > Insecta > Coleoptera > Elateridae > Agriotes > Agriotes lineatus. The sequence continues at coordinate 135,351 of CALNHX010000622.1, read as the reverse complement.
ATTGTTTTCTTGTTATACAGTAATGCCAACTCCTGTTAAATGGGTTGCCTACATACGTTTTTAATCAGCGTTCAGTCATTTCTGAAGGCACTGTACCTAGCTGTATACAGAATGCGGCAGGCAATTAGGACCATAGCAAAAGCAAGCGGACCTTACATGTGGCCGTAATTGTATTTAAAAAAATTAGAAATCGAATATATTGTATTTATAATGATCCTAACGACCTATCGCTATCGTAAATTGATTGTTCGTGTGTTAAACACAATTACGGCCACATGTAAGGTCTCCTTGCTTTTGTTATGGTCCTAGTTGCCTGCGGCAATCTGTATGGTGCTTACAATACCGGGATTCCGGGATCCCGAATAGCAGGATCCCGGACGAATTATGCCCGGTATTGAAAACCGTTATTGATGTTAAAAATACCGGTATTTCGGTTTTAACATATTCCTATAAAAATTACAACCTTTTGACGGCTGATGCTTCTTTAAAATTTATGATGGAGGCATTTTACAGCGATGAACAGGGATTTTTCACAGATACTTCAGTAACTACAAAGGGGCTCGTAAGATGACACAAATATGTTATTTCAACCTATACCTAAAGTTCCACTCACGTAAAAATATTATATGTTTGACTAAATGGCTTTCACGTGAAAACTTAGAAGAAGAAACATCACTTACAGGTATACAAAAAGAATTCTGCTCGGCATCAAACAAAACTATCTTAGAATCAATCTAGCTCGATGTCTGTTCGTGACGTGTTAAAGAAAAAATTGCATGGGCAATAGAGGAAATACTTACAACTGTGCCTGCTTTTAGCAAAAACTGAAAGATGAAATCACGTTTTTTGAAAAAAACTAGAACAAAAGGGACGTATTTAAAAAAAAGGCATACGATTACTTATTGACCATTGCATTGACAAGTGTAAAGTCGAAAAGTGCATTTTCGTGGGTGCTCAAATCTACAAAAAATTCGATCCTCCCTTAATAACAAACCCATCCATTGTTTGTGCTTTTGCAGAGCACATTTTAATAAAGAAAATTACTATTTTACGAACAAATTTAATTTATCTGTTAGTTGGATTATTAGTTACATATAAAAAACGTGATTGTTACATTTACATAATTTATTATTTGTTATATTTTTCATTTATTTTATTTATTTATCTACTTATAAAAGAAAAATGTTAAGTTAATGCTATTCATTTTACAGTCAACGTTAATTTTAAAAATAATTTTTTTTTGTTTTTTGGATATTAGTTTTAAATATGTCATAATAACTAGGTAAAAATCGAATGAGTAAATTTTGTAATAGTAATACCGGTGTTGATGCCGGTATCCTTGTATTAAAAATTTAGAATACCGAATACCTTTATTAAAATTTTGGCCCGGTACTATAAGCACTAGCTGTATACGCTGTATACACAATATACTTATAATAAACTTCTTTATAAATTCATGTACATAATATTTTGGTTGTTCATGTAGATTACTTTGGCTTCCTTATTCTCTTCCCCTGTTTCTGCAGACTAGCTATAAAACTACATATATTTATCCCACATATAGGATGAAAACAACTGAGATTTATTTATCAACAGTTGTAATTTGTTGCTTGAGTTATTATTTTTACCCGGAAGCGATCGGAACTGACGTATAAAATCGGCAATCGAAACATAAAGCTCGTAAGTTTACGGTCTATGAATCATTTGTTCTGTATTTGCTTGCAGTGGAGGCTCAACGGTAAGATTATTTATGACATGTGGCTTACAATGGATGATATATTGAGCGTAGACGCATTTAATGTTTGTGGAGCTTTTCAACCTCAATAAAACCAAAGGAAAGCTTCCAGTATGATAGAATTTATAGCCTTGCTCTAATGTGTTAAATAAAATACTGAAAACAAAATGGCGTCGTTAAGCTATTCTTATTGTACAGGGTGTCAATATTGTAATTTAGTTAGCTCTATAACTATTGTAATTCGAAAAAGTTTTCTTGAGTGTTGTAATATTTAGTTCAGCACCTTTTTATTTTCAGTTGGCAGTTGGGAACGTGCATGTGTGGATGTGAAATCCGATATCACAGAGGGTGGGATTTTACAATGCGGGAGCTGATTAATTACGTGATTTAATCGAAATGATGAAGTAATACGGTCTGTAATAGATATTATTGTTCCAGTACTAGCTTTGCAGCAGACGTTGTATGCAGTTCAATGGTGTAGCTGAGTTGTACACTGTTTCATTGTTGATATTGGGTGTAGAGAGCTATGGTTTTTGAATCGTTGTTTATTGTTTAGTTGTTGCCAATTGGCACCCCAAATAGTACTATCGTACCACAGCTTTTCTCGGTGTCCTTTTTATAATCCACAACCCTTAGACCGAAGGGGCGTTACGGAATTTTTGGTGAGTTGTCAACCTGTTTATTTATGCATGAAGGCGATCGAAATCCAGGAAAAAAGCAATTAGCCCCCAACCCCAAATTTATGTGCCTATATGAGTAAAGTTCGCGTCGAATATGCAGTTTGAATCAGTTTTTGGTACATCTTGAAATTTTAAGATTTTTTAAATCTTTTATTTAATTATAGATTAAGATGTCACCACTGCACAGTTTCCGCATTCTTTTGTTTTAGAGACTTAAAGACTGGTGACGTTTCGGAAACCTTTTGAATAAATATTTCTGCAAGAATCCATTATAGATGCCATAAACCATGCTTTTACATGGCCCAATAAGAAAAATTCTAATTGTATCACACGAGGTAAACGTTGTAACCACTGCATTGGCCTCATTGGTCAGGGTATTCTCAATTTAAGCAATTGTATACGATATTAGAGGCATTAAAGGAAATTCAGGGGTACGTTAGTGGTGTCACAAAAGTATGAACGGTCGTTAAAGCAAATTTAATTCATCAAATTGAAGCTATAATTTTAGATGGCAGTTAGTAAACAACAGCGCCAGGTTACCTGATCCAAAATATGTTAAAAATTAAAGAGAAAAGATAAAGATTAAATTACACTCAATTGCATGCAAAGTAGAATTTTAATACTTAATTGACATTGTTGCTGTTGTTTCAGTTTTGTTAAGCAAATGTTCTTATAGCATGCATAACACCGCCTCCATACTTAAAACTTGTGGCGGAACAAAGAGGGCGAGACAACCAGTTTTATTTTTGTTTCTATTAAAGCTGTTAACATTGCACATTGTCTTCTGCAATGCGGTTTGCAGTCAATATGGGTTATTTTGAGCGATAAAGTACATGTAACTCGGCCAATGCATTTTATTTCATCCCATTACATCAGGAAGTACAATACAAAGTATATCTGGTGTTCGAAATAAATATGTTAATAACCGGTACACAAAAGAAGTCCCAAATTATATAATTCTAAGAAAAGTGTAAGGAAATTGCCTGTTTAAATGAGCACATGCACACGTATCGTATTTCAGGTGGAAATGTAATTTTCGCTCGCGAAATTTGCAAGGAAATCGATCCGCTAACATTCTCACGTGACTAATAAAAAGAACACATTCGCAGATGTGCCAAGCGACATCGATAACTTAGTTTATCTATGGAGGAAGTTCCAGTAGGGCGATTTTCCACCCCTTATAGTTTTTTTTTCAATATAAAGTAGAGGCACAACGTTGCTCTAAATTTAGGTTCGAATATAAGCATAAGTATAAACAAAATGTCTTTAGATATTTATGGGCAAGTTTGATGCTCATACTGCCCGAGTTTGTGAAGTAAACTTTAATTCAATCAGTGCCGAAGTTTTATTTGCAGAAGTTTCTGAGCATGTGTTAGTTTGCAGCTCCAGTACATTTTTTATTATGCTTTGTTCACGCGTATTCGTAGAGGGTAATCTTGAACCAGTGCATCAAAATTCTAACATACGTTAGAAGATCCGAGAAGGAAACAGTGGTTGCAGCTTTAAATAAAATTTAAAAATAGTTACTTATATTACAAGGCAAGGGTAGTTAGTTTATCTTCGATGCAAAGTCCACTTATTATACAATATTTTTTCCACTTCCAGCTAGATTTGACTAAACCAATGTAAAAAATCTGTAAAGAAGTTTACACGAAACATTGAGGATTGAGAGTTCAAATTCGCGTTACGGCGGAGCTAGACCGGCGCTCTCCTTTGAACCACGGAATCTCGCTTGCATTATGAGCTTACGACAGCAGTATAAAAGGCGCATTCACGACAGGGCTCAAGTAGAGTGATCACCCTGTATATGTTGGATCCAAAATATGGCTTTATTAACCAAAGATAAAAACCTGAGCTATTGCAGAGTATTACTTTTATTTAACTAATAGTCATCGTGTTAAAGCAAAAATAATAAGAATTTGTTTTGAAGTACCTCACCCTGTGTATATTTAATCGAAATTCTCTCGGTTTTGAGCCAGGTAGACATATAATCCGCACGCAAGATATCGTATTTCTCCAACAAATCGTTTTTGAGCGATACCGCCAACAGACGGACAGTCAGACAGACAAACGGAATTGAGAAAACCTGTTTTCAGGCATCTAGGGACCCTGAAACATGAAGATCTGAAGAAATCTGAAGGTGATTTTTTCATGATCACAATACTTTCTTTGTCTTCTAAACGAGAAAAGCGAAAATACTTCTGAGCATAATATCTATTTTTATTAAATATTACATATCAAAGTGACAATTCTAACTAATTTTGAAGTATAAAAGTTCGAAGAATTCGTACCGGTGAAAATGATATCGTATGATCACATACACTTTAGACTGAGTTGGCGATTATGACGAAATCTGTCTCTCTGTCTGTTAACTCAAAATGTATTTGTTGGAGGAAGACTATGCTCTCAATTGTATTACTTGTCTACCAGGGGCCAAACCGAATACATATTTGAGCACTTTAAAAAATCAGTCGAGAAGTATTACTTAAATAATAATACTTTGCACATAACTCAGGTTCTTACTCTTAATAAAAATAGGCCTATTTTAGACCCAGCAGATACAGAGTGAACATAAAATTAAAATAAATTAAATTCAATTTTTTTCCTCTGTTGTTTTCGAAATGCTTGCTTTCAAACTTACACTTGCCAGAGAAGTTTCAAGTAAAGCCTTTTGCTGATTTTTTAATACACAAGATTTCTCATGAGTTTAAACTAAACAAAATATATCAATACGCTTTGGGTCAGTCAGTTTCAAAACTATATAGACGTTAGACTTTAACAGGGGATAAATTGACAAGACCTGCCAACACTGAAATACTTAGTCAAAGCTTATTTTATTGCTGCAAGAATCAAGGCTTTGCACCTGTAGCATTTAGGACGTGTCGATAACCCATACCCATACGTAAATTATAACTTTTCCTTGCTTCAGCGATTGCCCATTATTCTGGTCTTTCCAAATTGCGATAACAAGCTTCGACGTTGATGTTTACGGTACGGTGCGTCCTTGCAAATTTAAACGAAGATTTATCATTTAATTAAAACCCCAATACGAAATTAATCAAATAGATTCAAATTTTACATGCGTAATTTAAAACCTCAGTTAAAAAGAAGGTTTGATTTATATTTATATTTGTTATTGATTTCCAATAACCAGTGCGACTTTTTTTAAATTAAAGTTGGCTGTAGCCCGTTAAGGACGCATGTCGCCATGTTCGCTTCGTCAATGTCGAAAATAAAGCGAAAGACAAATCAAACAACGAAAACATTCCAATTTAATGTGGCTAAAAACAAAAGTTCACATTTTTTTTAAAGAGAGATACCCTCTATTATCTTAAATGCATAGTCGAGCTCTTCTTTCGATACTACTAAAGGCATTTTCTAAAAGGCTTGCTGAATTATTTAATAAGTCATCCAACAGTAGATTCGGAAAATAATGTATGTGGGACATTAATACAAGAATACAAGGCAGCATATTAAACTTTTAGGTATTATTTGCCTGTTTTGTAAAAGGAGTAATGTATGTACAGGGTTAGGCAATAAGTACTGGTAGTTTTAAATAGACAGTAGTAAAAAAGTATTCAATACAAATAACAAACACAGAAACGATAAAGCTTGGACTATGCAATATTTTAAAACCTATTACGAGCAACCAGGGACTGATTACGGAAAATCGTCATCCATTTCTTCTTTTAAACGGCGATGCGACGTTTATACAGTTACTTTAGCTAGATAGATACATTTCATAAATTGTGTGTCTAATATTATTAAAAGTTCAATTATTTTTCTGGGATTTCACGGACCTAATCTTCTCCACTATATTTGTATGTTATTCAAGTTCCATTTCCTTTCTCCAAGCTATATAATGTTGGCCGTGAAATATGTAAAGCTTTAGAACCCATTTCATAAATCGATGCCATGGGATAGAGTTCATTATTATTATTATTGATACTAGAAAGGCAGCTTTAAGCTGATATATCCACATATACTATGTACTGTATGATACTGCATTAGGTTGTATCATGTTTGTTAGTAGGTAGTTGTGTTATTGTATTATATTTGTGTTAGTAGTATTGTTTGCAGAATGATCGTCCAGTCTATTTTTAAATTGCTTTATAGATGCCGCATTAGTCACTTCTTCAGGTAATTTGTTCCAGTCACCCACTACGCGATTACGTAGGAAGTTATGTCGAGGATTAAGCATTCATTCTCGAATAAAACACTGCTGGAGACTGCGGTTTGAATCTGACACAATTCGTTAAAATCCCTTAATCACACAAATATTTAACAACCGCTAAATACGTATTTCGACAGCTTAGCTGTCATCTTTAGTAGTCTTGAAGAAAGAAACTAATCAGAAGATATGCTCTTTAGCAAATCACTAGTGAAAGTGATTTGGTGAAAATCATATCTTCAGGCAACTTTGTCATGTTAGTTTTTTCAAAGGTTACTCACGATGACAGCTTAGCTGTCGAAATACGAAGGCAGCGGTTGCTTAATATTTCTATGGGTTTTTGACGAATTGTGTCATTCATTTTAGAGTTTAAAAAAGTTCAGAATATTAAGGTCTACTTCCTGGGATTGTTTGCTGTAGTGCATTTTACATCAAATAAATCAAAAACATAAAGCAAATAGTAGAAACGAGAAAGGCCAATACCAGTATATCATTTTCTGTAGTTATTTATGTTGAAACAATGAGTGCCAGATTTTGAAGTTTTAACTTTTAACTGATGCCTGGGATTTTAGATACGACTTGACAATTTTTGTTTTCCTTTTATTTCATTCAGTCAACACGTGATGAAGAGTGATAGCAATGTTTCAATTAGGATTATTTCAACTATAATCTCTGATTGGTATGTCTTCTAATGAACTTTTATTATGGCTTATTTTTTTTCAAATTAAATTTTCCATATTTACATAAACGGATAAATAGATTGAATATCATATTCAAATAATCATAATAACAATAATAGAAATAATGACTTTATTTGCGCAAAGCACACGAATTAACATACAATTTACACAAATGAAGGGAAAACTATTTATATGCATATGTATATGCCAAAAAAGGAATACCTACATAAGAGCTGCTCTTTCACTTAACCTTGGTTGCAAAAAAATTAAAACAAATAATACTAAAAATGTATCAGGCTTTATCTTCCCTTGTTTCCGAAAACAGTTGGACATTCAAAAAGCAGAACATTCTAAATTAGTTTTGAACGAAGTGTATTGCTGAGCTGACATCTAAACGCAGATAAAGAGAGTGTTTGCAGGCAAGTCATAAAACCATTTCGCAAAGTTTTCCAACTTCACGGTAACGTAATAGAGTACTGAAAGACAACAACAGTGGGATACTTAAAATATTGATAATTTTGAAACCGTCTGAGACACTAGCAGTAAATTATGAATTTTATTCAATAATGCAGTAACAGTAAAACATAAAAAACAAAAAATTTCACAATTTAATCAACATAAACAACAATTATCAATAAATACATAAATAAATGTGTTGAGTTGAACAAATATTCCGAAACTAACATTAACCAAATTAAACTTAACAATGCAAGATTAATATTCATGCATTTGATATAAACTTACAGATACACATGCACATACTTCGACTAGTTGAGTAGATTATGTTCACATTTTTGTTAAAAATTTAAAGGAATTTCGAATTAAATATCAAAATGCACACTAAATTTGGTGTATTTAGCTAAATTAGAGTAGCAAATAAGCATTTCACATTAAGATAACTTAAAAAACTAACTGTCCCACTTTTTTTGTCTTTCAGTGTATTACCGCTAAACCTCAAATTCATATTATGCACGTCTACGAACGAATATTTTGCTACATAAGTACGGTGAGGTTTTAAACAGTAAAATGTTATAGAATAAAATGAGGCGATGAAAGTGTCACCTATTAACAATATTTAACCATCCAGCTTCTGTCAGTGTATAAGTTATTCTGTCATTTTTAAGTATATCATAGATAACTCACAAGCAGGCGTTCTCTAGTTCTGAATTGTAATATTATCCTGAGAAGACACGAATCGTATACTACTTCGCAATTTATCAGCATTAAGTTTTGAGGAATTCTGTTAGAAAATGATAGAGAGACGTTCCGAATCTGTATTAATAAATGTATTTGCTAAATTTGCGTTTGCAGCATGAGAAGATAAATAAATTTGTGAATCGTGAATCGAAAATGTGACTTACATGAAATAATCGCAAAGGGCAAATTGGAAACGTTAATCGTAAACAGGAGTGGCATAAGAAATGAGCCTTGTGGTACTACTCTCTATTATTAATAATACAGTTTAATATATTGCGGCCAACTCTGACGTTTATAACCGCCCACATAAATAATTCCAAAATAAGGAACTTGCATTGGGTTTTAAACCGATATAGTTTTATGCTCAATTGTGTCGGACGCTTTTGAATAATCCAATAGAATAAACACAGTGACTTTACCAGCATCAGTAGCAAAAAACAGATGATCGTCCATATTTAATAAATTTGACGCAGCTATAACCTTTTATAAAACCCAACTGTGTGACGGGTAGTATTTTATTTAAATATATATGTTCACGGAGTTTTTGTTTCCTGATTCTCTCTATAATTTTTGACATTACTGAAAAAATACTAATTCTCCTCATACTGTTTGTTTCTGGAATAGGATTTATCATATTGTATTTCCAGACGTTTGTAAAAATATCGTTATTTAAACAATAATTTAGGAGATGAGTTATGGCTAGCAAGAGAAAAGGAATAGAAAATATAATAACATTAATACAACTTGATTCCGCAGTTGCTTGCAAATTTTAAATTATTAGGATTTGTAGAATTTCTGAAATTATGTAACGCCTGATCTGTTAGTATATTTTCGTTTAGAAAATTGACTTTCTCTTCTACATTACTTATATAATAAATATTATGCCATGGAATAGAACGCAATGCATAATCAAATTCAATATAATTAGAATTTTTGAAACCTCACATGTTTTAAAAATAGGATTTTTGTTTTTTTAAGTTTGGCAAATTGATATGACAACATATAGGAAAGCGATCAAAATTCTATTTACTGAGAGAATTCGAAAGTTTCAAAAAGTACATAATGCAAACAGAATCTGCAGTGTTCACTTTAAGTAAATCTATGTTAAAATGTCAAAGGAGAGGACAGCCTCAGCATCTGGCAATATCACAGACAAGGTTGTCTCTAAAACATCTATAAAATCAGAATAACATTTTTGATCTGGATTTTACACCGCCCTAAGTGCACACTTAAGATAATGGAATCAAATACTAGACCATAGTTGTTCAATATTGGTAGAAGTGCCATAAATAGTATAACATAATAATGATGCCAGCTAGAAAGCAACGTTTCTGCCTTGTCGGTCTCTCCGAACTATATTAAATCTACGTAATATAAAAACATTGTCGTTCTTAATAACGTTAGATAAGCAGGTTTTTGTAATAGCCAGCACATAAAATAAAGACCATTCTCTCTAAAATCACAAATACTATTACGACAATTAATATAAAAACACTTTAAATTTTAATCTTAATTCATTAGTAGCTGATTTTCAGACAAAACGAAAACAAAACAAGACAGCATAATAATGACACACGTAAATAGCACTCGTAGAGTTAGGAAAATTAAGTTAAACTTGTTTAGAGAACCTCGTAATCCAAATCAAAATTCGAAACTCGAATTATACTTATGTCTTAAACAAAAACGTATTTAAGTATATTAAACTAAGATGAAAATGTATTATAAGCAAAACATTCAATTGACAACAAATTAGTAACAAATAAATGATCGGTTATTTACAATGAAAAACTAAATATGCAACAAGGGATAAATGAATAAAACAAGTGCCTTACTAAAATTCTCTAAATAAGTCCACCCACGATAGAAGAATTTTGTCAAAATTTTGTAGCACATTGCGAGCATCACATTTAACTCCAGCGACTTTCATTGCTTTCATTTTTATTTTTGCGAATTCTTCTTTAATGCCTATTTTCGTCCCATTCAGGAGTTTTTTGTTGTTGTAAACTAGGTTTTTGATATTCTTGCTTAAAATTTTAACTATGATGGGACGATGGCTAAAGTCAATTAACGAGGCAGGAATATCCAAACGAACTAGTTTCTCTTTACAAAGTTTACTAACGAGTTCAGTGGATCCAGCTGCTTCTTCTCGAACTCCAAACAAAACTGCAAACTGTTTAATTGTGTGTATTGTTCAAGATCGTCGGCACGTTGAAGAGACCCTTTTATATGGTAGCTACACGGTTCTCCAACGTCTGCATTTTCTCTTCGTAGGATTTTACTTCGTGTTGGTCATGTAGTTGCATTTTAGATTCAGTTTGTTTTTTCAAAGAGACGGTTTAAAATGTTAGAGCTTCAAAAACCCTTTCAACTATTCTTTGAATTAAAGATTCTTCCTTCGTAACAAATCTTATTTGTCTGGCTGGATAAGACATTTTGTTACAAGAAAGATTAAATTAGGTAACACCAAACAAGCACCGCATACAACTACAGCAGAGTCTGCCCATGTCGAACGTACATGAGAAGATATCTAAATCTTACATGGATTTGCATAATTATTAGGTAAAGATAAATGTTCCAGACTTCCAAAAAAACGACCTTAAACAGCGAAGGATTGATAAAATTAATATGTACAAAGCCTTTATCAGTCGTGAGACAAACGAGACAATACCACAGTAATACAGATTTTACGGTAAAGGTTATTTAGAGGCAAAGATAATAATTCTTTAACAAAAGTAACTGCACTCTAAGAGTCAGATAATACAGTGTGATGATAAAGATTGGAACATAATTCATGATTGCGTTATTGAATGTTTGAAAAACGTTCGACCGGGTCAATTTTATTTTTTAAATAGCCTTACGTTTCCATTTTTTAAAGTAAATATGCTATTTTTTCAAAAAAAATTGTTATGTAAGGTACCAATTTTTTTCCATCATCATTTAAGTAGTAAGAAGGTCCATGTAAAAATAGGATTGTCATTTGAAAAAACTTATGATGACGTCACCGTTCAGAAATAGGTAACGTCATTAGTGACATTTTTACTTCATGGCTATTTAAAAAATAAAATTGACCTGGTCGAGCTTTTTTAAAACATTCAATAACGCAACTATGAATTATGTTCCAAACTTTATCATCACACTGTATATGATAATATTAGTGTTGGACGTAACAGCAGATTTCTGTAATACAAAATATTGGACTTGGCCTGTAGACTATACATAAGTAGTAGGTATACCTCATGCTTTAAAAGATAGGATTAATAAAATTATCAACATTGTTAAGAAACGAAGGAGATAAGAAGATAATAAAATGCAGAAAAAAACTAGTTGCAAAAGGCACAGCTGCTAGTGCTATTACCGCTGATAATATTTTAAAGATGATTGAAACTATTCCATCGTATGGGAAAAACATAGATTTAGTTGTTAATAAAACTAATAAGCGCATAAAAAACGTAGAACACAAGTAATTAATAATGATAGTACATATTGTCTTCCCCGAATTGAAACGTGAACGATGTACATTAGAAGACGAACCGATCCCTGGAGGATCTCTGGCATCTGTTTATTCAAAAACGTGAGTGCTACCAAAGAGCGGTTTAAGGAAAATCTGGTATTGGACTATTCATGGTAGATAACATTTCATACTAATAGCTTGATGTGGAAAGCTAGCAACTTCGTGGATTGCACATTTATTAATCGAATAACAAAGCACGGGTTGACTGGTGAGAGATATATTTATGTTGCAAAAAGCTCAATGCAGTACCTTCAAAGCACGTGCTTAGCATTGTAACAGGTGATGAGTTTTGCATCTATGATTATGACCCTGAGACTAAACAACATTCACGTGTTTGGGTTTTTGAAAATGAGGCTATGCCCACAGAAGTGTAAAAAAATTGATTGCCGCTTTTCTCAAACTTAGTCGCTATGTAGCAGTAATTCCTCTTGACGATCGTAAAACTGTAACTTCCGACTGGAGTACAAAAGTTTACCGTCCTGACATTTTATGAGATATTGTGAAGTGACCGCCGAAGGTTTGGTGTGCGTAAAATTTTGTTGCACCACGGTAATGCAAAAACGGAGCAATCGAATCAACCAAATCTAAGGTTTACCTGATCACTCACCCTCCATACAGTTCAGATTTTGCTCCTGATTTCTTTTTTTTTGTTTCCAAAGATTAGAAAAATCATAGGCAGTAAACGATTTCCTGACGCAAATGCGGCGGTTGCTGAATTTCAGAGGACGTTTGGCAACCTTCCAAAAACGGAGTTCACTAAGCGAAGTTCATTTCTTATCTTGAGAGTGAGTTCAAAGAATAAACAAATGTATTATTGCTAAGGATTCTCCTGTTTTTGTTCTATTTCAAAATAAAATAAGTTTTTTAAATTAATGATTAATTGAATATCCCTCGTACAAACCAAAAGCACATAAAGTAAAGTAACTGAAACAATTCACTCTCGATCTGTTTTCAAGGTTTTTATATTTTATAGTTTCATTTCTTTTACATACATTTACGTATGCAAGTTATAGTGAGCTGATGGCCACGTGCAGAGTCCTACTCTTATTTTGCATCATTTAGGGAAAAGCAAAACGATCCAGAAATATCGTAAAGTAAGTTTGATGTTTCTTTTTAAAATGTTAAAAATCTGTGATCAGTGATTTATTTGATAATTAACCCACTAAAACTACATGCTCAATTGCTAGTAGAAAATAACAAGCTAAACAAAAATATCCAAGGAACAGAAACTGACCTACATTTTTGTCTTAATTTCAAAATGATTAATAAAGAAATTCAAAAAAATCACAAAGTCTAATAGTAGGCATGAATTTTTTAGAAAAAATAGTAGTAGAATTGTTAGGTTAATTGTAATAGCTAACGCCACTTCTGGCCTAATTAGTTTTAAACCATTTTCGGCAAAACTGTTCCTGTATGTTGGTTTTCACGGAATTAGGCTTGCAATGTTAGCTTATCGCAGAGAGACGCTTACTTAGGCAGCCAACGTCTGCATATTCATTGACATTTTTCTCTGCTATTAAACCCCGAGCGTCAGCGTGAAGACTGAGTTTTTTATAGCTTGACTTCTATTTTTATGCGGGGTTTACTATTCAAGCCAGAATGTGAAACACGATTCTTGAACCACCGAGGAGGTGGCTTGGCCACTCTACATTTTTGGGACCTGCTTGAGTGAGGTGCAGTATAAAGTGATGTCGAAAGTCGAATATGGTTAAGTTACGTTCTTAACTGCGGCCAAGCCGCATATACGGGGTGAGTCGGAGAAAAAGTACCATATTCTGAGAGTATATATTACACATAAAGCTAAGATTAAGAAACCCAAACATTTTTATACGAATTTTATTTGATTTTAAATTACAGCGTCTTAAAAGTTTTAGTTTAATTAAATAATATTCCGTCACATTTTCATTACCCAGCAGTAACCTCTCAATTGTTAAATAATAAGCTGCCATTTATGACGGACTATTGATCATTTTCTAAGATTTTTAATTCGTTTGAATGCTGCAGCTCGCATAACAGAACATCAAGAAGAACTCAGGAGAGCAACTGGTGCTGTTCGCAGACGAGCTAGAAAATATCTAGAGATGTTTTGTAAATTTTAAAACTTTGTAGATTGTGAATAATTTTCAAATAAAGCGCTGTAACTTTCAAAGACTATTTTTTAAGATAGCCTACTTCTTTAAAGTTAAATCTTTAAGACGCTGTAAGTCGAAAACAAATGAAAATTAAATAACAACTTTTGGAATTTTTAGGTATAGGTTTATGTATATACAATGTTTCCTAGCCATATTACCAGTTTGGAGGATACTACCCGGTCAATAATGCCGCCGGAGTTTGACTACTCTCTGCTTCACGCACACTGGATTTTTTGGCTACTACATTTCTTTCATCCATGCAACACGGCAGCTTTTGAGTTGGGCCCTATCGCAGAGGACGAACGCTCCCAGCTTCACGTTTTGTCCGTCTTTTTCCCCTGGGCTTGTGACGACGCTCTCTTATGGTCAAATGCCTAGAGAAACCCATCACGTTTTGTCAACTGCTTAAGGTAGCTGAAATTAAATTTTATGTCATAGTAAGTGTTCGCAGAAGTGTATTTACAAGTGTCTCGGTCATAATCAACGCTAAACTATCAGAAATGGGTTTTTAATTATTGAATTGTCCGAGTTGGGTTTTCTACGCCTAGCTATAGAAAGGCGTTAGCCCTTTTAGGGCTACGGTTTATTAAATTATTGGTTTCAGTATCATCAAAACTAAGTCCTCTTAGCGAGAACTGTCGGATACGTCGACTCAAGATAGTGCTTGTTCTCCATCTTGGATTCTGAGGAACAAACATGGCCCCAAAGCACCCCAATTTCGAAGCTCCATCGTATCGTTCAGCGAACTCACTTTACTGTCTCGAGTGACCCATTAGCCGAGTTAACTTGATGCAGGGCTAACATCTATGTGTTGAAGAAATGTAACCATTAAGCCTAATCGTACATCAGATACCTAATGGCCTTGATGGAATTATTAATCAAGTAAAGTCAAGTAACAAACTACTGCCCCTTAAGGGGTTGTGTTGCGGTTTAAATGCCGTTTTGTTCTGCAACAACATGTAGTAGTGATAAAGCTCATAAAACTGCATCTCGTTTCCATTGAACTGTTTCTCTGTCTGCTATGATATATGAGATTTTATTAGGCACAATAAAAAAATCCCTATGTATATTCATATTCATATTCAACTTCTCATTCATTTTTTAATATGAGCTTTACAAAATTATGACCGGGCTGTATTGATGAAATATCAAATATGCGCATGCGACTCTTCAGGGATGCTTTAAATTGCTGAATTCATTTTAATTGCAATCGTTAACGCAGCGTGCGTCAAACGCTGGTTTTGTGCTCCGTAATTAACTTAGAGCTACATTTACTAGTAATTTCAATTGTCAGTAGGCTACAGTTTGGGTTATTATGAACTAATCACGTTGCACTGTCTATGGAGTGGTGAGATGCGAACTGTAGCTACCTGAATAATGCAGAGTGGAACGTCAAATAACTGCAATGAACACCAAAGCGCGACATTCTTCCTATGGCAAACTGTTCCAGACAGCGTTCATTATTCAAGTTGCTTGCACACTGGATGCGAGCCAAGAAAACAGCTGAACAGTAATACTATTTATAATAATTACACTCTAGATAGTCTTTGTCTCCGCATTTGCAAATAATGCGGGATAAAATTGTACCTTGTTTCGGTTTGTGAAAACTTTTTGTCCCTTTATTTCTTTAGCTCCTTTCGGGAGAGCGGTCTCGCGGTGGGTCTTCCCGGTCACGGAAATGCATTCTATCTAAACGGCGCACGTTTTCGTGGTCTTCTGGCTTGACTGTAATCGGCTCAGCTGGCGCTTGTTCTGCGTGGTAGGCATCATCTTGATTCTTTGTTGGTTAGGGCGCAGGGTGCTCGCCGAGCTATCGGCCCACTGAAAACAAGGAAGTAAAATTACTGTCTCGTATAAAATTCGGATAGTAGCTGGTACAAACTTTGCAGTAAGTAGGATTAAATGAGAATCATAGTTTTACCCCAAAATTTTGGACAAAACTGACTCTTAATCACAACAAAGCAAATATCTCCTGTGCAGTTCTTCAAAAATATTCCTTAGAAAAATAAATAAATCTTGTAAATAAACGTTTTTGTTTCTATATTTTTCAACAGCTTTATTTTATCTTTTATGAAAGTAACTATTATAATTAATGAACAGATAATAGTTATTTATGGAAGAAGTGTTTCATATTACAAATGAGTCATAAAAAACCCCCAAGGCCGCTATGTCGAGTGGAATCTTTTCTTGAATGAATTATTTGTAATATCATAGCGTGCCCTATCAAATTGTTCTAACAACTCAATAACTACTAAGAAGATATAAATTTAGTATTGGTAGCTGTAAAAGGCCAAAGTTAAAAATTAATTGGAAGTCGATTAAAGTACGGAGCTATCAAAGAAATTTATAATTAGAGTGGCCTGTGATTCGTGTTATACATTTGGTAGTACTGAAGTGTATTGTTAGTGGCACTGTCAGTCTATGACAAATTTGAGGTTAGCAAGGTTAGGTTTTGTTTGTTATTTAACACAGACTGACGCAAAACCGAACCTGTTACTCTCGAATTTGGCATAGGTAGACCATCTGTAACGACCAACAATATACATCAAATAGTGGCTTATGGTTTTTTATCTCTCTAGTTGGTTATAGACCACTTTATGGGTCTAAAATCGATCTAATTATAGCTTTATAACTTTGGAGGTGTTCGATAATAAAATGTAACTATTCGGAAATTAAATCACATCTATAACAGACATTTATGGGCTGAATGATTGGCGGTAATAATATCACGAAAGATAAATTCCGTTATTCGAATACTTTGAAAAAAAGTATTTAGTATATGAAATTATTACGAATACAAATAAATTATTAGTTATTTAGTATTCGGATTTTTTTAAGAAATGCATATACTTAAATCTTCTGAGCGAATAAAGCTCAGTTTTAACCATTTGTTGTATAAATTACAATTGTCTTGTTTTCTTCGAATACTTTTTTGGGTTATTAGTATTCGATATCCGAATACCTTTCTCAGTATTGGTTCCAACTCTGAACTGAAATAATGGTACGAAAATAAATGTATAACCCAGGCATTGTTTTCTTTTCCATTTCAATATTTCATTTGTTTCCCATGTTGAACTAATCCATTATATGCAACTTATTGATTATGCCAAGAGCACCGTCAAAATGTGTTGTTCATGTTTTAGCAAAAAGGATTTGTTTGAATTTATGTTAACTATTGCTGAATGATTTCAGATAAGAGAACCAAAATGACCATAAAAAAAACCTTAGAGTGCTACAAAAACTATATAAATAATTTAAATAGAAAAGATAGACAAGATTACAAGAACAGTTAGAAAGATATATGCAGTTTATAATGAATAAACATAAAACGAAAAATTACAAAGATACAAGGGTGTATTGAACTAAAGCAGCCATAAAGGATACAAGAGAATCCTTGAGTTAAAATAAGAAGATTAAAGCAAACATAGCTTAGTAAGAAGTTGTAACTCTAGTAATTTACAGCCTCTTAAAGATCACGAAGGAGAAATATATGTAAATCCATTAATTAAGAATACCTTGACATAGATTACTCATATTTGTCAGACGAGTATATCCAAATTTTGAATAGTGCATTTTCTTATTGGCTTTTTTACAGCTAATCACTGCTACATTTATTGTCGCAGTATTGTCCCTCACCCACGTTACGACCGTCGTTTGAGGTGTCAGGCTCACCGATGACTAGTATTCGAGACAAGCTACCCCGAGCATACCGTACGAAGTTTGCCCAGTAAAACTGTCTGTAAAAGGCGAGGATACCCTGTCCCACAACTGCGGGGGTGTGCGTATTACGTTGGTGTATTGCTGCGCAACTGTGGGTGAAGATGCATCAGGCAGAAATGCTTGGCAGCAAATACTTGTGGAAGAGATTCCGCTCTCGATAGTTACTCGTCTGATTAATACGAGTACGGTTCATGAAAGAAAGCCCAGTATGCATGCGCACAAGGTCGGCCCAGCAGAGCACGGACGGGCGCTAACACAGTCCAGAGCTTTCAAGACTGTACTCTTGCCTTCTCGTTGTGAAGCTGTTCGGCTTATTGAGCATAAAGAGATAGATCCAAAGTGTAAACGTGGGGCCGCCGTTTGAGGTGTCGGGCGAGGAGTAATCTTACCCTAGATTCCGAGGCGTGTGAGAGATCAAAACAGTCATTTGAGGTGTCGGTCACAGGTAGCCCGATGTACTAGTATCCGAGACGCTAGTCGTTAGAGGTGTCGGCCTGGCTACACTGTGTTAGCATCCGAAACGAACTTCCTCGGAGCAGACCGTCCGAGTTGATTTCTTAATACTCCCGGAGTACACCCTGTCCCACAAATGCGGGGGCATACGTATTATGTTAGAGAATTTCTGCGCGGCAGTGGGTGAAGACGTTTGGAAGGGGGTGTGCACGGTACGACAGAAATGATGAGCCGAGTTACACGAACGTGTGTTAGAGAGTTTACTCTTGAATGATTACTCTTCAACGTTTACAGGAGTACTACGAGTGGTTAGCGCAAGCTCTGGGTGGCTCGGTACATAGAATTTCGGGGATTTTAGAAATCGTTTTTAATTTTTTTACTTGAAGATGGCATAATGAAGGAACACTCATTCTACATTAGATGCCGACACAATTGTAGCGGTGCTAATATTAAACACAACTTTTGAGAATAACACGTGACAACTTTTTATTGAAGAAATTGTTTTACTTAGAAACTTAGAAAAAACACATTTCGATATTTCTTCACGTTTTCACGTTTCAGGGTTCCTAGATGACAACAATATTTTTTATTAATTTCCTCTGCGTCTCTCTGTCTGTCCGCCTGTTGACAGTAAAGCTGAAAAGCTATTTCTTGGAGAAGGTCGATATTTTGCACGCGGATTATATGTTTACCTGGCACGAAAGTATAAACAGGATGAGCACCTTAAAAAATAAAATGTTCTCTGTTTTTCGCCTTAACTAAGAAATAGATAAAAGTAATATGTTGTAATGGTTACCATAAGAATGCTAATTTAATGGATAAAAATAGTTCAAGGGTCTGATATTATGTAAAAGAATGATTAAAATATTTCATTATTAAAATACAAAGGTGAATTTAAGTATAAAAACAGTATCATAATTAATAAGATGGATTAGAATTTAAATTCAGATGAACCATTCAAAATAAGAAACAGAAAGGTTCTAACATATAAATTAAATATTATCTGAATTAAAGTGGAAAGTTAATATCAGATACTTATTTGAAGAAATCATTCAATAGGTTAGGTATTGAATAAATGTAATGACATATTATCTAGTAGTGTTAAACTTAAAAATTTGCATAAAATATATCACTACGTAGAATTTTATTATTTATTTGCAATAACTGATTAGAAAAAACATATAATACTATTTCGTAAAAGTCTAAAATTTTAAAAATAAACCCTTTTAGAAGTTTATTTTTAATCTATTTGGTATAGAAAAGGGTATACATAATATGAAATTGGCGAGAAGAAACAAATGAATTTTAAAAGAAGATTATGTGGTGAAGTTATGGAGAAGAATATGTATGGTAGGAGCACCGTAAGTTAAACTGCTACAATATATAAAAGTAATTTCTGGAATTGGGTGCTGTACCCAGTTTATTGTTAATTAATTACATCAGGTATTTATTGAAAGAAATAAAAGTAAAGCACTAAAAAAGTGAAGTGAAGTAATAAAAAAGACACTACTGACTTTTTTCATGTTTATTGAATCACAGGTATTTTAATAAATATGTGTTTTTGATAGATTTTTCACTTGCATAGTGTGTATGACATTGACAATTGTAGAAAATGTCATATGAATTTTAAAGTAAGCTTTCATTAAACAAAACGACTTTTCAGAAGTAACAACAATATTTACAATGGGTGAACTCGACCTGTTTTGAAAGTAGTTGTGTTCTGCTGGAAATAATAATATTCAATAACATTTAACATTACTAATTTATTAAAGGGCATATGAATTACATAAATTCATCTTAAAAGAGAATTTGTATCAAACTAAATAGAATCAGAATAGTCAAACTTAACACTTAAAGCATTACAAATATTGCCATAACGTAGGAATGATAATAATTGCAAGGTAAAACATTAAATAAATATAACTACATTGTAGGTATACAATATATAGGATAATTTAGGCGCCGTATAGCGCAAGTGCGTGGCATTCGTTCGTGGCAGAACGGGGCAAAGGAGACGGTTGCGCGCGGGCTGCTGCCAAGCGTTGAAATCGCTTTCGCAGGAGCTGAAATCACCCTGAGTTCGATTCCTACTGCCTGCAATGTGACTTCATTTGCAAATTATTGTAATTCGTATTACCGAGTTTTTCTTTTATTGTTTCACCATTATTATGAAGGATAAGCTGTTTTTACTCCCAGATTCCTCCAAAATTTTCAATGTCACAACCTCCACATGCGAAGGAAGTTCTGAATAAAGTCCTTTGCAATTTTTTTAAATTAATGTCTAATAACAACTATACATAGTGTTTCCCAAGTACGCTTACAAAATTGGCTATCATGTTCCTTGGATTATTCTGAGACCAATAGTTGGTATCAACATGTCCCCGCAAGTTTTTAGTTTTCGAAGTACAGGGTGCTGAATTTGAAAGAAAAAAATATAAATCCTGTTTAGTTTCGAAAACATGTTGGAATATTAATTACAAACATGGTGTATGTACGTGCGGCACCAAGGAAAATTTTGTGTATGGTATATAAATCATTTACAATTTACCAGTTGCGTGCGTATGAGTATAAAATGAATGAGGTAGACCAATTCTTTGAACATATTAACAGTAAAGAAACTCCATCAAATTCACATTAGAAACAGCGCAACACAATCGATTACCTTTTCTTGAAACACTAACCATACGTACTATAAATATTCATGAAACATCAGTATACCGCAAGAAAAGCAAAACTAATAGTTATTGACATTTTTAACTCCAACCATCACAAAAACATAATAACATGTGTCGTAAAAGTCTCCACGACAGAGAAAAAGTTGTTTGCTCTAACAATAAAATTTTCAAACACTAGAAAAAAAATAATTATAAATGTTTTGTAAGATAAGGGCTATCTAAAGACTCTACTTCGGAACGTTTTCAACACACGAAGCAATATCACCCATATACAGAGAAATTACACTTAAAATATAACACTGAAGGTTGATCACTTCTGAGTCCCAGTAAAAAGCTAAATGTTCCTTGTTCATTTTTAGTTTTAATTATTAATTCCTTGATAACGGGGGCAGACTGTTCCTCGAAACGTTGGATTTTCAATATTTTTAATTGCAAGATGGTGAAATACGCATAAAATAACATGAGTTATGACACGCCGCAAATAATTTTCAGAGATTATCAAAATAATATTATCTATTTATTCAGGTAGGTGAAGAATTTCATCTCATCAAATAATCTAAAAATGCATTTTAGCTTGTAGAGAAATTTTAACATAATTTGTTGTAAAATTAACTCTAACCTTTCTTATATCGTCCGCGCACTGTCCATTAAATTTCGCAAACCTGCACACTGCACAGATTTGATTTAGGATTGCCTGCAGTTCACGAGTTTCTTTTTATTTTTTACCGTGTAGCTGATGCGAAGGTAGAAGCTTGTGCCTTTGAAAGCAGCAATAAGACGAGATTTCACGGTTTCAGCAGCTCTGAAATTTGACGGGTACTGAAGGCCCGAAACGGAAAGAGGCGAGCGAAAAAGGAAGTCGATGTGCAGCACTGTTAAGCCTTTGTTCAATTCGCCCTTCTTTGGAAAATTCGGGGGCTAACACGCCGAAGAGGGTAAATAACTAATTGAATTTATAAAACTTGCAAATTGGTGCGTCAGCAGAAGTAATTTCCCTATTTGTCAATATTCGCCTGTTCAGACACGACAAAGGGGCCCATCGACCAAATTACAACATTTGAAAAACGGTGGAATGGTGTGCGGTTTCCACTTTCGGTTTGCACGACCTCTAAGTTAATATTTATACTTTGTTTTATTTTTTAAACGCACACCAGCAATGTGTTATTTATAGCATAAATCGCCAGTTCTAAATACTTTTATCTACGACAGTGTGTAAAATTGCCTTTTAGTTGGCAGTTTTAAGTTTGTAAAACTACTGTTTAATAACATGTTTTCATTAGTTTACGTCGTCAGTAGTAACGTGTTTAATATTGTACGATACACATGCGTAACGCATCTTTAGTCACTCGCGGGGCTTAAAACGCTCGCTCACTCGCGTTTTAACTCTACCCCACTCGTGCCTAAAGAGTAGCTTTACGCACTTGTATCGTAAATTACTATTAGCAGGCATGTTTAGCTGACATGTCATAATTAAAATAAGCGTCAAGCCTACTCAAAAATTTGCAGCTATATTAATCTATTTCTTACTCAAGCAATTCATACTATTTTCTTGTTTTCGTTGCGGTTATATATAATTTTGACCCCATCAGTATTTGAAATATTTCAATTCACCATGGATTTTTTAAAACTCAATATTGGCAATTGCGTCGATCAACACATCCGTTTAAGTAAAAAGTGACTTCACCTAGTAAACTTAGAATAACGGTTACATGTTTCCATTAGAACTTCGCAAGACTGCATATGCCCATCATATTCACTCTCTCTTACTTTTTCCATTAAATGTACTAACAAAAATAAGATCTGTCACAAGTTGTATTGTAGAACCTATGAGAGTGTCTGCAACCGATAGTAGTATACCAACTGCCAATCAGTGTTGCAGAGTAATAGCAGACTATGTAGACAAATTGTTTCGAATATTTTGCATTAAATAAATTGAAAGTTTCTTCTTGGATTCTTTTCCAGTCTCCATGCCTAACTATGATTAAAATGTCAATTATTTGTTTTCAGTTAAATTAGCTATAACTATATAAAGTCAACATTTACGCTTCGCTTTAATAATTCAAGTATTTGTTTTGTATTTTGGACTAGTATCGATTAAGTGGTGTGCAGCAATATTGATTGAAATACAACGAAGCCCTACTGCTATAAATTATAAAACTGATATTGAAAACCTAAGTTCTATTTATCATAACCTATTTAATTAATTTAAAAAACATTTTACAAGTGTATTATTTCTCTCATAATTTGTGTTCTGCTTTTATCCTTAAAATAAAAATAAATTCTTATCTATGCTTCACTTTGTAAAATTTCATAATTTTTAAATAAATACGACCTTGTATATGTCAAATAACATTTCCAAATTTTGCACTCTGCGCATTACAGATAACATATAAGAAACGGCCTTGCATTCTCACATGTATATTGCTTGCATGCAAAATGTTTAATTTGTTCGTGTCTTAAATTTTAATTTGTGGGTTTGATTATTTTCCCCTGTTTTCGTCTTTTTAATGTGTCATAACTATAACTTGTCGTAATATAATGCCTTCGTGACTTCCATATACAAGTAAGTTAACAAGTGGTTGTTAATATTGTGTTCGCTCATCTAATTTTTTGACTTTTCTAATTTCAGCATGGCAAATTTCAATTTCATTATATTATAAATCGAATACTGAAGAAGCTAATACGATTAGCGAAACGTATATTATTTAAATATTCATTAAATCTAATATTACGACAATATGATTTTTATTTATACTATATAAAAATCAAGCTTATCTCTTATTGAATTGATATAATTATCTCCATTAAGGTTTCAATATTTCAATTAAATGACTTTTAAGCAAATTTTTACTTTTACAATGTAACCCTATCCAAAATTAAAGGTAAGGATTTAATAAGCGTTAAAAAATGTTACAGTTTTAAAAACAGCATAGTTTAAAAGTTTGTTTCTTATTCGATGACAATATTTCGTGGTTGAAAAGTAACTCCTAAACCGCATTTTCTAAATAATTTATGTTTCATAAATAAGTTATCGCCATTCTCAGAGCGTGCTACCTCCAAAGTGATTTATTAATAAGTTGAAAACGAAAGATGGTAACTCTCGAATAAGCGGATGAAAGAATCTATTAAAAAATTAAATGCGTTCTGATTATAACACCAAACTTGCAACACGATTTTTGATCGAGTCTTTCCTGAATTCGTAAATAATTTGTAGGAAATTTTTAAAATCCATTAGCAAGAGACTATATTTTCTTATAATAAACTACTCAAAAGAAAATAGTAGTCACCCTATTCAAAGTGGCGTAAATTTAATGCGATCTTAAAAATCTTGTTGACATTTGGTATATATTACGCCAACGGTTTAATGCCCACATCAATTCTGGCTGCATAACTAGGACACAAAAATGAAATAAAGATTCGAATAGGCAAAGCATTGAAATTTTGTTTATTACAACATAAAGTCATTGTTATGCATTGATACACATGATATGACTAGCAGTAGCTATAATTTGATTGAACGTAATTTATGTGTCTGATAGATATGATTTTGCAATGTCAATACAAGATTGTGTATTTAATATGATACAGAGATGTTTACCGCGTTACACAAATTATATGAAGCGTTAAGAGTTAAACTTTATGAGGCCAATAATCGGCAAGGCAGCTGGCGGATAGGAAAAGCGGTGCAGGGAAGAATAGAACGCAAAGAGCATGATATAGCAACCTACGATAGAGGAAAAAACAATAGTGCAGTGCTAATAAAACTACTGAAAACAGTGCAATTAAAAGTAATAGTAAAAAAGCAGAGAATTTTGAGGTTGAAAGTGCTTCGATTTGACATTTACTCAAAAGCAATTTTAGTTTCTAAGGAAAATAATTGTATAAAAACTTACTGAAAGCAGTTGTGAGAGTTGCTAAGATACGAGATGTTCTTTTGTTATTCTTGACTACCGAAGCTTTAAAAAATAGCTGTGTGCAAGAGTGGCTCCTAGAACTTGTATTATTTTCAATATTAAATGTTATTTGCGTGAGTCCACATTTGGTTTTATTTGATCACCAGTCCGCAAAGTGCGTTTGTGTAAATTTTTATCGTGTTAATAAGTACCAGTGAAGAGGGAGGTGTCTGCAAAGTTTGTCCAGTTTGAGGCATTGGCAGCGGAAATCTTGTGTGTATTGTGCAGAGGAAACCTTCCTTTGTGTCTACGTCCAAAAAGGGGAAGCCAGAAGAGTTCCAGATTTGTTTAATCGCCGTGGCGTCCCCTGGGAACGCATCCAACCTACGAAGCCCACATTTTGAGGAAAATTTGACCAGCAAGGGGAGTTGCCTTCAAAGTTATGCAGCACTAGGAACAGATACCGTAGAAGGTGTAGAAATAGGTTCCAGTTGCGAGGATCCACCCAGAGGATTTCTATCGAGGTAGCGTCCCTTGAAAATGCAGTATAGCGGAAACGTTTTTAACCGGATCCAGAACAATTACAGGTTAGCGCGTTCCTACGTCACAGAAACAACCAAGTTAGCTACTATTACGTCACTATTTGCGTTGTATATTTACTTGAGGCAATTTTGTCAAATTATGGGTGTTGCGAATTCAATTACGTTATTTTGTACCAACAAACCATCTCTGTTTTGGGTCGTCTATTTAAAGGTTAATCTGTCATTTGTAAGAAGGTCGCGCATTTGCCATACAAGTTTATAAGTTATACTCAACAGTAAAAAATATACTGTGTGTTAAAACCTCACCCTTCGATAAAAGTTTTACCGGAGATATTATTTTTAAATTTGATTGCCAATAAAAAAAATAGAAAAAGCAATAAACCATTTATTTAGTACATGTAATTATTATAAAACATTTAATAAGCCCTGAGAATAGTAATTTATTATACAAGACGATAAAGTTAAATTTTATCCACGAGTGAATTGTTTAACGTCGAGACGAAGTCGAGACGTTAATGATTCAAGAGTGGATAGAAATAACTTTATCGTCGTGTATAATACAATATTTTTTTCTATAGCAAGAACTTTAACAATTTCAAAAGAAAATAATGACAGTCAATCACATTTCAAAATGTCAGTAGGTAGATTGGGCTGCTACGATAATACGAAGCTGCCATATTTAATTTAAACAAAAGTTAGAAAATTAAATTACTTTATCTATCCTTGATGTTAAAGTGCTACTTTATCTACCCTTGCTGTTAAAGTAAAACTTGACCTTTTGTTTTGAGTTGATAAAAGCACACTTTAACATGTGCTATAGAAAAAAGTATATTTGAATTCTTATTAGAACTAACTATTATTAATTTGTGGTGATTATCCCTAATTATCAATTTATTATCACCAATTATAGAGTAGTTATTCATTACAATACGTAGATAAAATTGTTTATTTGGATAACACTACATGTTTTAAAAAAATCATTAAATGTATAATCTTTGTATAGCCTAGGGCTTATCAGTAACAACTAACGTAATCTAGGAAATTTTAGATAACGAAATATCATATCTTAACTCAGTTTCACTTCACTAATTATTATGATAATGAATTCATTACTATGTATTACCTCCTATTGCTCGAATTACTGCTTGACAGCGTCTTGGCGTGCTTCGAATTAGCCTACGAATCACATCCTGTGGGATACGCTGCCATTATTCTGTCAGAGCTTTTTCCAACTGAGCAAGGGTTTGTGGGGTTATGGAGGAGTTTGAACAGCTCTTTCCAGCATATTCCACATGCGCTCTGTGCTATTTATGTACGTGTAAGATTCCATTTATGTATCGTTGTGCATTCAGAGCACCCTTTCGAACAACGACGAGCCCAGTATGGGTATCTAATGTGATGCGGTCTCATACCATATCGATCCTTCAGCAAAAGGAATAGTTTCACGCATTGTATTGGGAAGGTAACGCTCTCCTGGTCTTTTCCATACACATAAACGTCCATCATTACCCGACAGAAGCAACCTGGACTCATCTGTAAGCATGACACGTCGCCAGTGCCTCAGTTGCCAGTTTAGGTGTTCTCGGCCGAATTGCACTAGCATTCTACGATAATTTCTGGAGAATTTGGGTATTTTAACGGGTATTTTGGACACCTTAGATTTACTTCATGTAGTCTATTTCTAACAGTTTGGTGTACCCAGTAGCTTGTCGAACGTCTGCCTGAAGGTTTCGTGCTCTAGCTGTACGACTTCGTAGGGCTTGCAAACGAAGAAAACGGTCCTCACCTACAGCAGTTTTTCGGTTTCGACCATTATCAGAACATCTAGTAACAAACCCAGTCTCCCTGTAACGTCCCCATGTACCGCGAGATCGGCCGTCTTGTAGCAAAGTTACAGCTCGCATAACCTGTATTGGCTTTAGTTGCCATTCTCCCCCCCTCCTTTCTCTCACCCATCCTATAATTCCCGTTCTTGGCCGAAGAGGGACACAAGGTCCATATAGCAGCCCGCCCCCAGTTGGGGGAATTGAAATGACCCTGAACCTTTACCTTTTTATGTGTTCAACCATGTGGTAGGAAGCAGTTTTAACCAGTACACTACCATGTATGCATGTGATAGTAATGTCCAACCTACTTGTTTTTGTTACTTAATTCTCTAACTGATTTGAAAAAGGCACACTAGATGATATTTTTGTCGAGGCTGGTGCTTTATACGCTTGCATCTGGGGGTACAATGCTCAACTTGCCCCGGATTCGGGTTACAAAGTTGGAGGAGCTTGCCTTTTGTGCTTGCGTAGCAACCATTGCGTGCGGTGTACGTCATGGTGATGTGTTGACCTTGTTACTCTATCTCTTAGGTCTGTGGTTCTGAGTAGAGCACAGTTAATTTGGTGCCCAACTGTGAATGGTCTCACCGAGATCGATTCCAATCGCCAAGGCTGCGGAAAAATTCGGGCCCCCGCGGGTGATATTTTTGTGATATGTGGAATTTATTAATATATAATATATATATATATATCATATGTATATAATATATATATAATTTATATATAATATATATATAATGTATACCAAGTTTCAACAAGATACATAAACTCACATTAAATTTAGTCTATATTGGATATTATTTTTTTCCGAAATTCGAAACGTACTGTAGATTCTTTGCTCATGTTTCTACTACGATGGTATGAAACAGACAACCAATATGCAATAATTAATTACGAGCAACAATAGTTTTCCTGTAGTAGCAAGTGAATATAATTCTAAAACCTACGTGTGCAATTAGTAAAATATTTATGTCTTTATTACATTTTTAACGAGTTTGAGATTGCTCACTCAGTGTCAATGAAATTCTGTCGTTGCCGCCTTCGACAGATTTTAAATTGAAAATTTGTAAGAACTCATAAAAATTCATCAAATAAACTTAATTGTCTTCTACTGACACAACTCAATTCGGCTGAAGTTGTGGCTGTCGTTCAGGGCGTCAAATTAATGCTGTATTGAAGTCAATTGTTCGTAAAAATTATAAAATTTATCAATAATCTTAATTTAGTTTTTAGATTAAATTAATTTAAAAAAGTTAGTTTAACTAATTTAAATTAATTTTTTGTATGAAATTTGTTAGTAATGACCTTATGTTAATTGTAACGTAGTTTTAACTATAATATCTCGTTTAATTGACTTTTATCTACGACAATATGTAAAATTGACTTTTAGTTGGTAGTTTTAAGTTTGTAAAACGACTGTTTGTTAACATGTTTTCATTAGTTCACGTCGACAGTAGCGACGTGTTTAAAATGATTTCATTAGTTACGTCGTCAGTAGCAACTTGTTTTAAAATTTTTAACCACGCAAAATTACGACTGGTTGCTAGTAATATTAATTTATATTTAAATTATTTTTTATATTTACCAAGTTTTCTAGATTCTATCGTAGATAAAATATTGTACGATACACATGTGTAAAGCATCTTTAGTCACTCGCGATGCATAAAATGCTTGCTCACTCGCATGTTAACTCTACCCCATTCGTGACTAAAAACTAGCTTTACGCACTTGTATCGAAAATTACTATTAGTTCATTAAAATGATTATAGTTTTGTTTAAATAAATTTGGGTGTTATTAAAGCCTTACACAGTGACCACCAGAAAGTCATCAAATGGCATTAAATGATAAAAATTAAATTTTTGATTTGTTAGAAAAACCTTTTACGGCAATAATGTGTGCTTGTTTGAAAACCTATTTAGCCCTTATCAGATATACCCACTGATGTTTGTAGTTAAAAAATTGCATTTTTCAAAATTGTCAAAATCCGAAAAGTGGTATCTTTCTGAAAGTAAGCAAAATTTCATGAGCTTTTTTTATCGTATGGTAGCTCTAGCTTACTGAATAATCTCAGGGCCAGAAAATAACTGTTTTCTTTACCCCTGTGAAGTTAGCACCACAACTTCAAAAAATGTTAATTTTTTCAAGAGTTTCTGTTGCACTCCAAAGAGTTCTAGTGTTCCTTGCTATTTTTAAAAATAGTTCTATGTATTTAAGAGAAAAAAATTTGGACCGAAAATTTGAGGTGCTAACTTCACATTTTCCTCGGACAAATACCACTATAACTCTTTTTCAGTCATACTTATTGAAAAATGTCATTACACTTTTCGATAGAACTCGCCGCGGTGCTACTAGAACTCTAACAAAAAAATAGAGTTTAAAAAAATTATTGTAAACCGGAAAAAAATATTTTGAATTTTTTTAAGTTCCGGTAGTTCTAATAAGAGTTCTAGTAGCAGCCCGGCGAGTTCTATCGATAACTCTACTAACATTTTTTGATAAGACTCTAAGTAAAAAAGTTACGCTTATTTCTATGTTAGCACTTTTAGAAAACGACGAAGACCTAGAAGTAATTTTTTACAATTCCGGTAGTTCTAATAGGAGTTTTAGTAGCACCCGGAGGAGTTCTATCGATAACTCTAATAAAAAATTTTGATAAGACTCGAAGTAAAATAGTTAACGCGTATTTTTGTGTTAGCACTTTTACAAAACGACCAAGACCTGGAAGTAATTTTTTACAGTTCCGGTAGTTCTAATAGGAGTTCTAGTAGCACCCGGACGAGTTCTATCAATAACTCTAATAACATTTTTTGATAAGACTCGAAGTAAAAAGGTATCATATGTGTAAAATCAAATTCTGTAATTAAAACCGCAGATTTAATTAGGATATTTAATTAGAGTATTTAATTGTGTCAATTAAAATTTGATTGACAGCTAGTTCAATCAAGGTGTCGGAATACTACTCAGGTGTATAGTAATAAAATGTGAGCAAACTAAAATGAAATCAAGCTTGGCTTTGAAGATATTTTTTTCCGGTCTATAAAAATTTTATTTTGAAAACCTTTTTTTTTTTGTTAGAGTTCTAGTAGCACCCCGGCGAGTTCTATCGAAAAGTGTAATGACATTTTTCAATAAGTAGGACTCAAAAAGAGTTATAGTTGTATTTCTCCGAGGAAAATGTGAAGTTAGCACCCCAAATTTTCGATCCACATTTTTTTCTCTTAAATACATAGAACTATTTTTAAAAATAGCAAGGAACACTAGAACTCTTTGGGGTGCAACGGGAACTTTTGAAAAAAATGACATTTTTTGAAGTTGTGGTGCTAACTTCACAGGGGTGTTTTTTTTAACTTCCACAAAAATGATTTTTTTTTGTTTCTGGAATATTTTCAAAATTTCAAAATCCAAAATTTAATTTCAAAATTCAAATATTTTGGGTAGAAACCTTATAGATTTATAATTGGATGGAACAACAGCAAATGTTAATTATTCCTTTAAGTTTATTATTATTTAACGGAAAAAATATCTCGCATAATTTTTATGGTTTTGAGGCAAGGTGCTGTTTTGAAGAAATATTTTTCTTAATATCTATTTAAATGGCTTGCAAAAACTCCAATTTACTCCTGTTTGTGAGTTGCCTAAATGAAGAGTTTCTTTATTCAGTTTACATGTTCTAGTCAATTAAGTAGGCAGAATATGAGATGGGTATGGATTTTTTCACTGTCTGATCAAATTTTGTAATTAAATAAAAAAATCCACATTAAATAAATTTTTGGTAAAAATTTTGCTTTATCTTGGCTAGTAAATGCATTTTTTGCAATTATTTTCAGAAAACGTAAAATTGATCAGATAACGGAAGACACTTGGCTGCTTTTGTTTCTTCCGCTTGAAATATTTTTCGAGCACCTCTAATTGTTGTTTTCTAACAAAGTCTAAATGAAACAAATCCATTTGATGTCAATTTTGTGGCGATCACTGTATATGTATATCTGTAGATGTTCTTTATATTAAAACGCAGAATTTGTTTCCGATGCCTTGGTTCTGTCACATTTAGCTTTACTCTGATACAGTATGGTCTCTGTTCAGATACCTAGCATCGGTCAAATAAGTGCAAAGCGTACAAATTGTCGTTTTTACGGTTTGCTTTACTATCCTCACCTAAAGAACGAAGAAAGTATTGTAATCGTAAAAAAGTTGGCAGCCGAGATTTCTTCAGATCGTCCGGTTCCAGGCACGTAGCTTCGATGTTCACCCTTGACGAAAAGGGGAATTATTCCCCTACATATACAGGATGAACACTCTGCTTGAGTCCTGTCGTCAGTGCGGCGTTTATACCGCTGTCTTAATCGCATAGTTTAAGCAAGATTTCGTGGTCCATAGTTAGCGTTGGGATAGCATATCGATCCATGTCGAAGCCCGAGTTCGAGTCCCACCGACCACAAGGCGTTTTTTATTTGCAAATTGATGTAATTTACATTATTCTTGCGTGTGAATTAGATGAAGTACTTTTGTGATAACAAGGTTTCATAAAAGTAAGCCGATATATCTGAAATTTTGCATAGGACCATAATTTCACATTTTGAACAGTAGTTCTCGGTAGTTTTGAATTTCATTAAGGCAAATACTATTGAGACTTCATCTCCATTGCAAGTTAACGATACTAATAATATCAGAAAAATTTTCAATTTAGATTTGCGAACTGTTGATCGTTATTACTTCCCTCGTCGAAAAGACGAAGAAAGTATTGTAATCACGAAAAACACACCTTCCGAGATTTCTTCAGATCTTCATGTTTCAGGGTCCCTAGATGACGAAAAACAGGTTTTCTCAATTCCGTCTGTCTGTCTGTCTGTCTGCCTGTTGGCGGTATAACTCAAAAACTATTTGTCGGAGGAAGATGATATTTTGCATACACATTATATAGGTAACTGGCATGAAACCGTGAAAATTTCAGACAAATATAAAATTTTGTTTACTTTTGCGTTAATTTTGAAATAGAAGGAAGTAATAATTTTCACATAGATCAGGCTTTACACTTGCCGAAAATAGGACTCAACAGATACAGGATAATGTCACAAAAGGGTTGAAACGTTTCAACAATAAGACGGTTCTGTTAAATAGGCGCGGGTCGCACTGATTTCATCAAGACTGAATGGCGCAGTTTGACTTATCGATGCGGTTACGATCGCTATGCAGATGCGGCGGGTTTATAGCCCAGCGGGATACATTTTTTTAAATTTTGAAATTAATCTAATTCGCGCGAGGGAAGTTCGGTGTAAACCCATTTACAGATTTTATTTATATTCGGTTTAATGTTAACTCACAGTCCCTGCTGCCGGTGTTTATTTAGCGGGCCTTTTGTAACGTAATAGTCACGGAACTATTTTTGGGTATTCACAATTTGCTATCCGGTTTGCTTTAGTTCTGTGCTATTAATTGTTTGAGCAATCAACGGCTAACAAACATATTTGCAAGACTTTTGACTACGTGGAGCTTTCATAACATTCTAACTCTCTATAAAACTTTTACCAAAGTTCTTTAGGTGAATTTCGATTATTGTTGCTATATTAACTTTAAAAGGCTCTACTATCCGATCGGTAAAAGCTCATTGTAGAATGTTATGTAAATATTAGAGAACTATATTTTGTATTTGTCTTTGGGGCAATCCTTAATTTTGTTGAATATCAGTAATCTAGATAAGTAACTAACTTATCTGCTTACTATAAACTTAACTATACTCGAATAATATGTGAACGCTTTATTGCCGAAAAGCATGTACATTAAAGTGGCAAGGCAGATTAACAAATAACTATTTCAATTATTTGAAATTGACAATTTCAATTTTAGAAGAGTAGATTCCTCTTTGGTTAAAAAAATGCTGATCGAGAATTTTAGACTTACCCGGATCTTTCTTTGCTTTTAGCCGATTGGAGATTTTTAGCTGCTACTGCGCTTTGCATTTTCAAAATTGAGGCTTAGGCGTTAGCCGCTAGTGACAGAAGAGATTATTAAAATTTTAAGCCCCAGAATTAAATCTGCTATAAATTAAAAACCAATTAGCTGCAGTGAATTCAAAATTAGCAGCTTGGATTTTTTGATTTTCCTTTTGCATCGGAAGTCCTGCAAGAATTCTGCAAGTAGTTCGTCTCCTGAAAAAGTCGTTGCAGAAGCACAGTATGATTTGGCTAGGAATGCTATATACTTTATATTAATTTTCAGGAAATGTCAGCTAATGTTCTGAATAGCTGTCTAATTATACGCAGCTTCTGGTTGAACTCGATATATATTCTCGAAATATTATTATGTGATTTTAGAGTGGTGACTGGAAATACCACTATTATATAACAAACATAGATAAATGTAACACAGTTTATCTACTCGTCTGATAAATATTCAGTGTAAGAAGCACACGTCGTTCTAAAGAGCGAATAAGTGGGAAACAGATTGGAAATGACGTTTATTTCTCTACATATATTTTCCGTCAACATTAATGCACTTATCGCGTTGCTTAAAGTTTCTTAAATTCAGTAGCACCGAAGCGTTTTTGCTCATAAAAAATGCACTACTGTCTCACACACTTTGAACGCGTTGGCCATTGCCTCTCTGAGACAATTAGTAAAATTGGTATGTGCGTCACAGTCTACCTCTTTATCATTTTAATTTATTTACTGATGTCACTTTTTGTTGATATACAGACACAACTAAAAATTGTCTATTGTTTCTTCATCTTAACCGCTAAATAACTACTTGTAGGATATCTGAATATGATTATATACGCATGTATTAATATTTCTTACTAAGAGTGATTTCTTTTACTGATTAGTCTATCTTAAGAATGAAATAATTCAAATACAATTTTTAATTCCTCTCGTTATATTAAAGTTCTCAAGGAGAACGAATGCTGGTATTTCGTTCAATATTTTCAGCCCTTGTATGTGCCTTATACTTACGATCAACGTCCGTTTTCGTTTGTGTACTTGCCCGTTTAGGAAGTCC
Source organism: Agriotes lineatus (assembly GCA_940337035.1). Classification (NCBI taxonomy): domain Eukaryota; kingdom Metazoa; phylum Arthropoda; class Insecta; order Coleoptera; family Elateridae; genus Agriotes; species Agriotes lineatus. The sequence continues at coordinate 101,142 of CALNHX010000622.1, read as the reverse complement.
GGATATTCCCGGCTAGAGGAAGTAATAAAAATATAATAAAAAACTGACTGATATAATAACATCCTGGCATGTAATAACGCAAGCGTGTCATTTAGAATGTTATGCAACAATTCAATAAATATCCAAGAAACATACATTTTGTACTGACAGCTATGAAAAGTCAAAGTGGGAAATTAATTGTAGTTAGCCAAAGTACCGAGAGATTGAATGAATTTATAATTAGAGTTTCCTGTGAATCGTGTTATATGTTTAACTATACTGATTGTATTTTTGTTGGCACTATCAGCCCATGTCAAATTCGCTGTTAGTAGGTTACGTTTTGTTTGTTGTTTGCTACAAAACCTAACCTGATAACTTCGAATTTGACATAGGCTGACAGTGCCACCAATAATAAACTTCAGAACTGTCAAACATATAACACATATCACAGGCTTATTACAAATTTATTCGATCTCTCGGAATATTTTTTCTTATGGTCCTTGGGAAAAGTATCCCCAGTAAGTCATGTTTAGTTATGTGAAACTGATCTGACAAAATATCAGGTATACTTTTTAAAATTAGGTTATAATTTTTGACATTTTGTTAGATCAGTTTCACATAACTAAACATACTTTTCTGAAGGAACATAAGAAATAGATATATCTCTACTTCTTTCCACCACCTAAAACCAGGCAGAATTAATTATCAGCGACGTTAAGAGTATAATAAGATAAAATATTTTCACTTATAATTACAGGAGAGCTTTTTTTTGTCGAAGTAAACTTGACATTTTAATAAGAATTTCGTTGCTCGGCAATGCAACGAAACAAACTGCTTCTGAAAAAATTACGAGTTTGAAGGACGAGTAGTTTTTTCTGGCAGTTTTTTGAGTTGAATTGCCTAAAGGCAAGGAAACTCAAATTATAAATATTAAGTTAACTTCGATGAAAAATTAGTTGGAGTGTAATTCGGTACGACAATTTAATGAATACATATTTAATTTACATATTAGACTGATGCAAAACTTAACCTGGTAATCTCGAATTTGTAATATATTGACAGTGCTACCAACAATGCAGTAATCAGTGACTTATGGTTTTTATGGCACTCGTGAGTTATGGTTGTTACCTGACTAGTGGGTTATCGCCCACTTTAGAGATCTAAAATTGATCTAATTATCACCTTATAACTAGACAATTATAGATACATTTATATTTTCTGCAATTTACTAAGGTACGATTAACGGAAAAGTATTTTAACTAACTCCTGTGTTAATTGGAAGTTAATGATCTCTACAATTTTCGCGTGAGGGCTGGTGAATAAAATGGATTTATCATTAATCCCTTTTATTAACACTTGTTTGATGTAGTTATTTAGGGTACCAGTGTATTATATTACAAATAGTTCAGGGAGGTAGAGTTTCTTCTTCAGTAAATTATTTGTAATAACACGCCTGCCACACACAATTTTATCTAACAACTCAACATATACAAAGAAACATAGATTTTGTATTGACAGCTGTGGAATATTAAAGCGACAAATTGATTGAGAGTGAGCTAAAGTGGCGAGATCGAATAAATTTATAATTAGAGTTGCCTGTAATTCGTGTTATACGCCTGGCAGTACTGAAGTGTATGGTTGGCGACATTGTCAGTTTATGTCAAATTCAAGGTTAGAAGGTTAGGTTTTGTTTATTATTTGACACAAACTCGTGCAAAACCTAACCTGCCACCTTCGAATTTCACATGGGCTGACAGTGCCACCAACGAAAAATTAATTATGGTTTTTACCTCAATAATGAGTTATGGACAACCTTATGGATCTAAAATCGGTCTAATTATAGCCTTATAATTAGGAGCTGTAGGATAGAGTAACTATTAATTATTAATGTTTACAATCTAGCTCTCAGAAACATTCCGTAATTGTTCTAGTAGGTTACAACTGAAACATGTTGGAAACAAAGCAATGAACATTTTCCATTATATACAAAAAGTTTTCTTGTCGAATTGATGATTGAGTGTAGTGTAAAGGTTATTAGTGTATTAGTGTTATGAGTGACCAATTGTCAGTGTGACAGGCTTGGCTATTAATATAATTTATTACACCGACTTGCCATTGTTCCGGGAAGTACCTTAAACTCAAGATTGCGTTCAATAGACAGGTGGTGCACTTTAAACCTTTCCCTAGCAATTTTATTAATACTCCAGCTGTGGTTAGGTCGTAACCAGGTGATTTGCGTGGGTTATTAGTTATTTACTATACAAGTGGGATAACAGCATCATTAATATACGTGTGTGTAAGTTAGAAACGAGTGCGTAGCACGAGTTATGTAAGCACACAAGTATATTAATGATGCATTATCACACATGCATTGTACAAAATTTTATCTACGACTGCCTAAAATTGAGAAAAGTACATTAAGAGAAATGTCAGATCTGTCATTTTCAAAAATATTTTAGTAGGCAAATGTCATTATGTCATTCATTTGACACTATTTCAGTTACGTAATGAAGTCATTACACAACTCAGTTGCGTAATGAAACCATTATATAACTGAGTGGTGTAATGAGCTTTATTACCTAACTGAAATAGTGTCAAATGAGTGACGTAATGAGTTACTTATCCCACCGGAGTAGATAAAAATAATTATGGTATTCATTCCATTACTATGAAGTTTTCACTTGGTGGATGCGTTTGGAAACCCTTCAAGGTGTGGGTGATATGTGTTTTCTGATGGTGGCCAATTTTCTAGGACATTTTGTAAAGAAGCATTTTTGCAGAAAAAAGCTGTTTGAGTTCTGCAGCTATGTGGTTGAGTCTTCGTTTATATTTAGGATGCCTTGTTGATTGCCGTATTTAACGTAATCTCCGTTTTTGAGCGATTTTCCTTCCTGCTACAAGGGACAGTTAATATCTGCATAATTTTGAACTCTTGATGGCATTCTTCATGCGGATTGTTTAGTTACATGTTTTAACTGCAGCAACTATTTCTTCTTTTGATGTTAAAGATAGATCAGCTATTAATCGATAGTGTGTCATTTACTGTTGCCGAGAGAAATACTAGTCCATATGTTTGATGCAGAGAAAAGGGTGTTTCGGTTTGAGTATCGTGGTCAGCTGAAAAGTCCAATCAACATTCTGCTTTAAAGTAACTTAAGTTTCACGATGTACAGGTCGAGTAATCTGGTATTTTATCTAAAGCCCTATAACGACCTACACGTCCAACGTAATCAGCCCTTATTCAAGGGAAAACAAGGCTTTTCGTTACAAGCACCGCCACCATTAAGCAAAAGATTGAGTTGCCTGATAAACATTCTTCATCTCAGCAAATGAAAAGCTCATCCAAGCACACCTCCACACGAAAGTATAGCAAGTCGACCAAACAACCATGCTGCCGCTGGGTTTCCTTCACAGGTAAAATTGGCTCCGTATATAGCCCGCCACAAATTGGCAAATTATGAACTGCACTGACATGGAACCCCCCATGCCAAGGAAATCCCACCCAGTGGTTTAATCCTCTTAAAACAACTCCACCGGCTACCCGCGTTACTTAACAAACGTGGTCATGTTAACATTGTCAGTTGCTGCTACGGTAGGTTCAGGTTCATCGATCAGACCACCGGTTGTGCTGGAGTGCTACCTTAGTTGGCGCCATCCGTAGGTACCCGTCGTGCATCCAATAAATCGATTGTACTTTATTTATGTTTTACATTGTATATACGCTTATACTTAAATTTAATTTACAAAATGATGTTTAATGCAAATACCAATATGTTTATTCTTTCTAACGTGTTCTGATGCTACTCACTCTTAGCAAATATCGAACTTTGGCTACTTACTGCCTTAGGTAGGTATTTGCGAAAAGTAATTTAATTAAAATTACAAGCCAGGAAGAAAGCATTATAAATTCATCTAGGTTAGTGGACGGATGCATATTTCTAAAAACGACTACATTTTAGTTGCTGTTTAAGCGTATAGGTATGAAATTATGTGTTTCTTTCTGTGAGCGCCTTCATTATAGATGTATAGTTGGCAAAACTTTAGCTCGTTGTTGTTTAGTATTTTTAGGGTGTACTAATTTTTACTTCCTTCGTCTGAAAGATGAAGGAAGTATTGTAATCACACAAAAATCACTTTCCGAGATTTCTTCAGATCTTCACGTTTCAGGGTCCCTAGATGACAAAAAACAGGTTTTCTCAATTCCGTCTGTCTGTCTGTTGGCGGTATAGCTCAAAAACTATTTGTCGGAGGAAGATGACATTTTGCATTAACTATATATATATATATATATATATATATACTTGGCGTGAAACCGAGAAAATTTCAGAATAATATATACAGAATGAGCACCTTAAAAAATAAAATTTTGGTTATTTTTGATTTAACTTAGCATTAGATACAAGTAATGATTTGTACATATCGCAGGCTTTATTGTTGCTAAAAATGGAACCTAATAGATACAGTATAAATGCTGTACGATACAAAAAAAAGTAACGAATTAATGCGGGACGTTAAATATAGCTGGAACCCAGGAATTCGAAATGTCGCGGTAGCTCTGGAAGCGATAGCGTAAACTACCTCCAAACAAAGAAATCGAATGGGCCGGCTCGTTCGCAAGCTCTGAATTCGAGTCGCTTCACCGGTAATAGTTTTATTTTTGTTTTAACTGAGATACAGGAAAGTAACAATTTGCAGTTTACTTTTGACGAGAATCCAACAGATACCGTGTAAGTGCTTTTTCTGCTTTACAGCGTAAGAGGTGTGAACGAAAAGAGGTTCTATTTAAGCCAGCTGGGATGGACGTAGTCACGTAGTGCTCCCTGGCGCAGGTAGAAATGGGCCGTTCCCATGCAATATCTCCGGCTGCCCTTCGAATTCGACCACCAGTAACGTTTTTTTTTATTTGAAAATTTATTTAATTTATTAGAAACGTGAATATATTTATATTCTTAACTTAATTTTATTTTTAAAATTATTTGCTGTCACAGTGTCGACGAGGGAAGTTCTGGGTAAAACCTATTACATATTTTTTACTATAGTTTCTAATAGAGTTACAGGATTTTGGGCTTCGTTGTATTTTGCCAGGCTGTGCTCTAAAAGTTCGAATCGGTTTATGGGATTTAACCAATACTGTGACTGTTTGGTCAGCTTAAATTGTCTTTGTGACTTATTATTAGTGGCTTATGCCCTTGTACTTTGTTTTGACCCACTTGTCCATTAGACTCTAGTAATAATTAATTGTGTTGTTGATGATTGATGTAAATCTGCGTTGTTTTGGCGAGTAAAATTCGTCGACGGTGTTCGAATGCAATTTATAGGTGTGCACTGATAATTTTGACATATTGTATTTGGTGGCTCTGATCTATGTTTATAGGCACAAATTGATGCGCATTTTGTGTAGGTGTGATTTAATTATGATTATTTTCTTCTATCCATCATAATGCATAATCACTATGGTTTCTGTCAGTTTAACAATGACAAAAATTCAAACGTCAAAATTTTACCGCGGTTAAATATGTGTCAAAATTTAATCGCTTGTGCATAATTTTAACATGATTATTAACGGTGCTTCACCAACTGAAGTTTATCTATTTATTCAGGAAATAATCACGCCGAACATCCCGCGTGCATGTATACTAGCCTGAATAAATTTTGACGATTTTCTGTCAGAATGTTTTGCTCTGAAGAAATATATCTCGTAAATTTTCCGCTTCAAAATCCCTCGTGCTGCGCACTCGGGATTCTTGTTGAGCGGCAAATTTACTTGACAAATTTCTTAGCAAAACATTCTGACAGAGAACGTCAAAATTTAATCGGCTATTTTAATGCACTTGGGATATTACTGTTGATAAAATACTATAGTAACTGTTTGTAGAACTTACTAGATGGATGAGTAAGCAGATGTAATGTTTAGTTTGAAGGACAGCACCTTAATCATCAGGTAGCACAATAATTTTGCAACGTAATACTGTCAGCGCTTGGAGTACAACCTTCCACTTCTAAAGTTAAATGGCAGCAGTAGATAAGAATATAAGCGTAATTAAATACTTTTTAAAATATAGTATTTTCACAGTTACGTCACTGTCAAGACATTACGTTTCGAGTTATAGGTATAGTTGGAGCAAAGATATTTCGGACGCCTCAGGCTACTACCTAAAGGTTAATGAGCATGGCAGGTGAGATTATGTTGTACACACGACAATCCCTTTGTAATAGTTCACAAGCAAATCCATATCCTTAAAATCGAAATGCGGCTACGGAAACGCAATGTTTGTTAGTGTTTAAAAACTTATTATTTTTATTTAACAACATTGTTAATAAAAAAAGATACAATCAAGAAAGACAACAAATTATAGAAAATATGTATATGCAACAAATAACTACAGTTTATTGATTGATATATACAAAAAACAACAATTATGACTACAATATATAAATTAATTTTCGTTATCGCTATGACATGGCCAATCGTCACTATCGCTGTCTCTTAAATTAATAATTAATTCTGGAATATCAATAAATTTAAAAAATTGGTCTTCAATGCCAATCACATGCCGAACACAGTTTTTCCAGCTATTTACATCAATTTTATTAACTTCTTCTTTAATTATTTCTATCATTTTCTCACTAAACTTGGGGCATTGGTTACGTTTTCGAATGTGTGTTTTTAATTCTGCCCATATCATTTCTATAGGATTCATACAACAATGATATGGTGGCAATCTTAAAACTCTATGGCCTAGTTCTGTAGCTATGGTGTCTACTACATATTTTTTAGAGAACTTCTTAATGGACAACACTTCCAGTAATTGATTCTTATTGTAAGTTTCTTGAAAATACATGTTGTTCTTGTAAAGAAAATCTGTAATTTTTGCTTTAGTAGAATTACTATTTGGCACTTTTTCAGCAAGCCTTGAGTGATAACTGGCGTTGTCCATAACGATCACACTATTAGGTGGCAAATTTGGTAACAGCTTATTTGAAAACCACGACTCAAACACATCTGAATTCATGTCTTCATGGTAGTCCAATCGACAGTCTCTTATATTTTTCGCAGATAATAGGAGACCATCGTTCACCCATCCCATCTCAGAGCCTACATGTAAAATTATAATACGTTTTCCTCTTGAAGGTGGAATGTCTAATTGGCATTTCGGAGAATTATCTGTCCATCCTTTTTGAACCACATCATGTGTGTCATACCAAGTTTCATCCAAGTAAAATATCGGTCTCTGTTCTTCCCGAAACTTTTTTATCTGTTGTAAGTATTCGCATCCCCATTTTCTAATCCGCGGAGATTCCATTATTTGTTGTCTTTTATCTATTTTCTTATAGCGAAATCCCATATTTTTTAGCGATGTCCTTAATGTCGTCATTGAACAATTTATACCCATGTCACCAATGATCGTATCATGAATAGTTTTAATTGTTGGCACCACATTAGTTTTATACATGTCATAAACTACGCCGCGTATTGCATGTTCATTAGGCTTTGTTAATATTTTGTGACACCCATAATCAGAACGCCGCGCCGTTTACGTGGCAGCGCTTGATTTTTCGCAATTTGAAAAACCGTACTTTTTGGCACTTTAGTTAAAAACGCAGTTCTTCTCACAACATTGCTTTCTCCTTCAGAAATTAGTGCGTTGTATACATTCAAGACTATGTTTTTCGCATCGTCGGATAAAAAATGCATTGATCGCTGGCTTGGTCTCTCTCCCGCATCATCAACTTCTTCTAACTCATCTACTCATCACATGGAGCAGCGACTTCTTCAACTTCATCCTCAATTTCATTAGTATCCCATGGTCTCCACATATTCCACAAAATACAACACAACACAAATACTAGATGATAATTAACGTGCGTCAAAGTATAACAGCAACGTTATTATTAAATTTGAGAAGTAAAGACAAGTCAAGTGATTTATATAATTTATCTTTCATTCTAATTACTGGAAGGGATGTAGTTGTAAATACATACTTTAATGCCAATATGACGCGACGAAACATTAAATGTCGATTTCTCTTATCTAGGAATGTCATTTGAGCAAAAGTAATTTATTCCTCAATCAGGGCATAATCGCATAATGTGTTTATTTACCTAGTAAAATTAATTTTGTCATTCAATATTATTAGATAATTAAATATAAACTAAGTAGAAACTTCACTACAAAACGAAATAAATACCACCTTGGAAATATTCCCACCTTTGCGTATACCTGGCACGACTTAAGCGGACTAACAATAGTAAACTCATTTGCGGTTTAACTTTTAAAGCTCGCTCTGTCCGAAGTATCTTTGCGTCTACTATCCTTTGGTATGGTTGAAACGGCTTAGTTCCGGCAAAATTCTAGTGAGACTGTGACCGCATGACCACCAGCAGTTAATATAAAACGCACTTGGTGGCCTGCTTGATTACTAATAAGAATAACGATTATATGATTATTATCCACTGCCAACCATTATGTATTCCTTACTTAAACGTTCTACATACACATAAAAATACACTACGATGCAAAATTAAAGGATTAACAAAAAAGCTATAGTGTTTTGTTTATTATTATTATTATCGGCATAAAAAACATACACAACACAGATGAGGCTCTTTTTATTAAATTGGAAAAGCATTTTCAATTTGAAGGCCTAATATCGAAAAAAACAATAGAAATTTTAAGTGACTAAAAATAAGCAACACTATTAATTTTAAAAAACTACGCAAAATAGTAGTTTATTTATCTAGAACGAAAAGTGACATTTTAAAGGACGAGAAAGTTGTTTACGGCCGAGGCGTCGGCCGAGGACGGAATTACTTGCGAGGACCTTTAAAAACACTTTTCGTTCGTGGTGAATACAACGGTTTATTTCATACTGCAAGTTTAATGAATTTTAAATAAAAAGTTGTAGACCATTTAAAATTTCATGTCAACAACTGACGTATAATTTTAAAGTACTTGAACTTTAAAATTTTACTTTAAAGTACTAGGACTTTAATGTTTCATTTTTTGTACAATAAATAAGTTTTAAAGTACTTGAACTTTAAAATTTTACTTTAAAGTACTAGGATCTTAATGTTCCATTTTTTGTACCATAAATAATCCGAAAAATGTAATTTTTGACATCAGTATAAAATAAAATTATTTATTCAATTTTAAAATATATTTATACAATTAATTGTAGGTATTGGAAAAAGTTTTATATGCTACACGTGAATAAAGAGATATTTTGCACTTCCGGGACTAAAGTTGATACTTTAGTCTCCGTAAACAAGGACTAAAGTAGCTCATTTAATCCATTAGATGATACCGTAACTATGGTAAATTTATGTACACAGGAGGTTAGTAGGTTTTGCTTGTCATTTGACAGATACTGACGCAAAACATAACCTGCAAATCTCGAATTTGACATATACTGACAATACACTTCAGTACTGCCAACTGATGCAGGCTATCCAGGACCTGCTGCAATTCAGTTTTTAATAAATTGTAATTGTCAGTTTCCAAATTGACAGATTCCAAATTTTGGAAATGTTTGATGATAATGTTCGCAAAAGTGCAAAAAATAGCGTATATATCTCGCGGGATTAAATGGTGCACTTTAGTCCCTCGTGATATAATGTACTATTATCTTACAGTAGCGCTTATTACCATACATTATACAACTGTTTTCAGTGACTAAAATGAAGTTTTCATTATTTATACTACTGCATTGTTAGTAGCACTGTCAAGCTATGCCAAATTCGTAATTTTCAGGTTAAGTTTTGCGTCAGTCTGTGTCAAGTAACAAGCAAAACCTAACCTACGAACCTCGAATTTGACATAAACTGACAATACAGTTCAGTACTGCCAATACACTTCAGTACTGTCAAACATATATCTACATTTAATTTAATTCGCACTCAGCCAACAGCCGTTAGGCCAATTATAGGCGTCGCTGTGCAGTTATGAGGACTTCCAACCCCACTAACGACTGTCATGATGTTGTATGACCGCCGGGACCAACTTTTTTCCGTGATAGCCGTACCACGAGGCGCCGAGAGATGCAGCCGTGGAACTCCCATTCAAGTTCTGACCAGAGACAGCGTTGCTTAACTCTGCTGATCGAACGTGGACGCTTGTTCAAGCTACACCACTCGGGACCCTATCACCCTATATCACAAATCATAGGCGACTAATTATAAATTTATTTCGCGACCAATTCTGACTGCGCAAACTATTTAGGCACAAGAATTGCTACTGTAAGATAAAACGTCGTATATCACACGTGAGCGAAATGCCATTATAAGATCGTGAGAAATTGTATCGCTCGTGCTGGGGCACTCGCGATTCAAAATTCCCACTCCCAAATAATGATGCATTTCTCTCACTTATAATATAATCTACTTTTATTCGTTCGGGGAAATTATCTCACTCGACTGGCTCGTGAGCTAAAGTTTTGTTCTTATGGATAAAATGCCTCTTTATTCAATTGTACCATACATAACTACTTTCCAACACCTACCTATAAAGTTGTAATTGCTTTATCCACTAAAGCCACGTCGCTAGAGTAACACTTTAATGATAATAGTGGATAAAATTTACTTTATCTACGACAGTATAAAATTGACTTTTAGTTGGCAGTTTTAAGTTTGTAAAACAACTGTTTAATAACATGTTTTTATTAGTTTACGTCGTCATCAGCAACGTGTCTAAAAGATTTCATTCTGCACGTCGTCAGTAGCAACGATTCTCAAATTTTTAACCATGCAAAATTACGACCGTTTGCAATTCACATTTAAATATTTTTTTTATATTTACCGTGTTTTGTAGATTCTATCGTAAATAAAATATTGTACGATACACATGCGTAAAGCATCTTTAGTCACTTGCGTGGCTTAATACGTTCGCTCACTCGGCCTCACTCGTGACTAACTAGCTTTACGCACTTGTATCGTAAATTACTATTAATCACTAGCGAATTAGCTATTTGTACAATAAGTTTGGAAAAGTGATGTTTTTCCCAACGTATTGTCACAGTATACTCCCTAAGCAGTAGTTTCACTTATGCCAATTAGAGTATTAGAGAAAGCTTCGCGCAGGTTACTGCGCAGTTGTCAGTGTACTGTCAGATTTCAAGGTTTCCCCGCGATTCACCATTGACGTTTTGAAGCTTCCAAAATGAAGTTTAAGTGTTGCGTGCCTTCTTGTGCCAAAACTTATTGCAAACCATCAGGAGATGAATTAATAAGCATTTAGTTTTATGTACTTCTAATTTTATTGTAGTATATTTGAGAACTTAAAATTTAAAATCAACAAAGTACGCTTCGCTTTTAATTATTGTTTTAAAGGGTGGAAGAGTCTCTATCTTTCGCAGGACTGTTTTTTTTATATATTTTTCTAGTTTTTCTTGCAGTATTTTGTATAACATTTTTTTACTGTTAATCAGTGGCGTATTTCGGGTTTAGGGGGGGGGGGCGGATCATAAATAAATTCGGGTTATTTATATACAAGTGAAACTACTGCTTAGGGAGTATACTGTGGTATTGTACACAAGATTTTGTTAAATCCGGTAAAAAATTACTCATTATTTAATTACTAGCAACCAGTGAGACAAATGTCTCATTTAATAAAACAAAAAAGACCGTTTTTCAAATAGAACGCGTATTAAATAAAAACGTGATTTATCGAAAACCGGAAGTGTCACGTGACTGAAATTCGGTTCCTGACCTAACATGACCATTCCAAACATATCACTTTCATAACTTTTTTCTCTATCTCTTACGGTTTGGCTGCTGAAACAGCGTCCCGGACGGACGGAAATCACGTGATTTCTCGAAAACCGGAAATGTCACGTGACTGAAATTCGGTTTCTGACCTAACATGACCATTCCAAACATATCACTTTCATAACTTTTTTCTCTATCTCTTACGGTTTGGCTGCTGAAACAGCGTCCCGGACGGACGGAAATCACGTGATTTCTCGAAAACCGGAAGTGTCACGTGACTGAAATTCGGTTCCTGACCTAACATGACCATTCGAAACATATAACTTTAATAACTTTTTTCTCTATCTCTTACGGTTTGGCTGCTGAAACAGCGTCCCGGACAGACAAGTCTATTAGATAAAGGATCCTATAACATAAAATCGTTGCTCTCTTTCTTTCTGCATTTCTGCCTTTCTTTCTATGTTTGTTCGCTATCTCCTCCGAAGACGCTGGACCGATTGAGTTGTATGATGGCTTAAAAGTTTTCTAATTTGTAGACTTAGATCGTAGGCCGGTTTTTATTTACAAAAAAGTACGAAAAAGTTTTAATTTAATTAAATCCTCTAAACAGCGGAGCGGAGCGCTGTTACCGTGGGCTACGGTGTGACAGCTGCTGTCGCCGTGTGCTATTAGTGGAAATTGTTCTAATTTTGTAGTTAACATATATAAAAATTAAAGTTTGCATTGATTCTTTTTTGTCTTATTTTTCTATTCTAGTTTGGAAAAATTCAACTTTTTCGCATTCAATTGAGTATTGAAAAATCGAAGAATTCTTAACCGGATTTAACAAAAATTATTGTGGTTTTTGTAAATAAAAAAAACATAGGAAATGGCACAGTGTACTTTGGTAACTAACGATATCATTATGTCAAACTGTCATGTGTCAAGGTTTTTGGGTATATTAAGTTCAAATTTTAATTAGAAAAAACCTCAATAATTGTATGAGTTGGAAAATGCTATTTTTGTATTAAGTGCGCGAAATTAATGATTTTAGAATGTCAGAATGTTATTTCTTTTGACGAGGCGATAGCTATGTCTAAGAGATATTGAGGAATTTGTGAAAACACATTTACCTCTTTCTACCCCCTTAAGGGTAATTTTTTCAAAATTCACCCCAAACACATATTTGCACCTTTAGGGGTTGATTAGAGCAAAATCCTGAAATACGTCTCTAAGCATTTGCATTGAAAATCTTTGCAAGTAAACAGCGGGTGTAAGATACATTTTAAGGAATTCGTAAAAACCCATTTTACCCCTTTTTACCCTCTTAAGGGTTGAATTTCAAAAAATTCTTTCTAAACACTACCTTACGTAACAAATTGAACCTTCCAGCCAAATTTAAAGTTCCTAACGCATACAAAGCCCATAAACTGTATTGTAATTCATTTGATTACCGATGTTCACATTTTCCGCCACCAATCTGTATACAGATAACTAGCAATTTAACAAATTCTGTCATTTCAACTCAACGTGCCTTCCGCGAGGTATTAAAATTCCGACGGAAAACTCAATGGGTGAATATTCAAAATACGTCATAGACATTACAAGACGTAGCAAATTCTTAACATTCCGATACCTACAATAGCTAATTATCGTTTCTTTTACTAAGCGGGTTCAAATTTATTTTCCTGAGCAAACGCGGTCGCTGTCGCAGAGTGTACAGGTTGGGGAAATTTCGATGTTTTCATAAGGAATCTGGAATAGTATAGGAGATATGAAAAAATGGACCCCCATTCTCGATCTTTTTTAGAGAAGAACTTAATTGTGGAAACCAAAATGGGCTACCGTCTTTTGTTTTCGAGTTATAAACAAAAATTTCATTTTTCGATTTTTCGTTTTGTGACCATATCTCGCTTATTTATAAAAATAGGTAAAAATAATTTGACGTTCTTCTGGCACTTTTTCGATACAAATACATTGGGTAGTCAGTTATTCACAAAAAAGTTTTGAAATTCGAGTTATACGATAAAGTTGTAATTTTGTATATGGAACCCATAGTTGTATGTGGTATCATGAGTAAGAGGATTTTTTCCCATTCCAGTGATATACAGGGTGTCAGGAAAGTCAACCGTGTCACTTCTGGAGATGCTAGGGGACGCTATATGGAGTCGAATAGTCTTAATCCATTTTTGGCTTAGAAGCATAGTTTTCGTAAAAACGAATGGTGAAAATTAAAAAGAAAAAGTTGAGAACTGCTGTACTTTGCCTTAAACTGGAGGCTTGACGCAGTGTCTTGAGATAGGCTGAGAAAACAATTGTCACATATGCCGTCTACATACATAATTTATTAGCTTTTAGAACACTTTTAAAACGGAGTTTGATAATTTTAAATCCAACAATGCGAACAAAATATCGGCGTACTCACAGGCCCAACATCACCAGAATACCATACACGAAAAACATATCAGCATACTCCTGCACGGTGTATATTTTTACTACAATAGTCAAACACGCAATTATTTATTACATTGATATTAATTGACAAAATAAACATCAAAAACTAAAAACGCAGTAGGTACCATACAGTGGTTCACAAAATTTGTGGTACCAATTTCAACAGTGAATTCTGAAGAAATTATGCTTCTAAGCCAAAAATGGACTAGGACTTTTCGACTCCATATAGCGTCCCCTAGCATCTCCAGAAGTGACAGGGTTGACTTTTCTGACACCTTTTATGTGATAATATACATATTGGTGGAGGAAAATGTGAACATAAGTAATAAAACGTGCTAGAATACAGTTTATGGATTTTGTATGCGTTAGTCATAAACAGACCTACATGCGATTAACATCTAGCATCCGCAGAATCAAGAGGTTTTGTTTTTAGAAAACACTGAATTCCAGGATACTAGATTTTAAATCATATATGTCTACTTCTGTTTAACGCATAGAAAGCCTATAAACTGTATTCTAGCTCAATGGACTGCCTATGTTTGCATTATCCACCACCAATGTCTATATCTATACATATATAAAGGAAAGTCCTAACCCTGACTAATCAACGCAGAGCCAAAACCACTGGTACTAGAAACTTGAAATTTGGGTGCAAGGTTCAATTTGTTGCGTAAAGTAGTGCTAAGAAGGGATTTTTTTGAAATTCGACCCCTAAGGGAGTGAAAAGCGGTAAAATGTGTTTTAACGAATTCCTCAATATCTCTTACACCTGATAAGATATCGATTTGGTGTTTACTTGCAAAGATTACCAATGCAAATACCTAGAAACGTATTTCAGGATTTGGCCTTAATCAACCCCTAAAGGTTCAAATCTGGATTGGGAGTGAATTAAAGAACCCTTCGTATCTCCTATGTTTATTGAGTTAGAATAATCTTTTTTGGCATATAGATGTATTTTTAAAATATGTAGAAAGGGGTTTAAGGGAATTTAAAAATTTTAACCCTAAAGGGGTAAAAGGAGGAAAACTGAAAAGGGGTAGGGGGTTAAAATTATTAATTTTTTTGCTATGAGTTCCATTTCACAATAAAATGGGTTAAAAGCGATCTTTTTAAATTCCGCCCCTACGGGGGTGAAAAAGGGTAAAATGTGTTTTCACGAGTTCCTCAATATCTCCTAGACCCGACGAGATAGCGACTTGGTGTTTACTTGCAAATATTATCAATGCAAATACATAGAAACGTACTTTAGAATTTTGCCCTAATCAACCCCTAAAGGTGCAAATCTGAATTGGGGGTGAATTAAAGAACCCTTCGTATCTCCTATGTTTATTGACTGAGAACATTCTTTTTTGGCATATAGATGTATTTTTAAAATATTTAGAAAGGAGTTTAAGGGAATTTGAAAATTTTAACCCTATAGGGGTAAAAGGAGGAAAAACTGAAAAGGGGTAGGAGGGTAAAATTATTAATTTTTTTCGCTGTAAGTTCCATTTCACAATTAAATGGGTTAAAAGGATTTTTTTTAAATTCCACTCCTCCGCATATCTGGATTGGGAGTGAATTAAAGAACCCTTCATATCTCCTATGTTTATTGAGTTACGACATTCTTTTGGCATTTACGAATTTCTCAATACTTCATAAGGCCCTATAATGTAACAAATTGGTTTTACTTAGAAAGGTTACCTATACAAGTTCGTAGAAACGTAATTCAGGATTGTGCACAGATCAACTCCTAAAGGTGAGAATTTGGTTTCAGGGGTAAATTATAAACCTTTCGTATTTCCTGTGGTTCCTGATGATCATGATTTTTGGGCATATGTGTGTTTTTTAAATCTTTACTATCTATCAGGCACAATCAAGGCCACGCCCACTTATTGGCTACCCACACTGAGCCACATAGCTCCTCCACAAATTCGCCGAAAACATGCTCTGGTCAGGGAGTATGAAAAAATTAACGCCGATCCTGTGCTCCGCTCCCACGTTGGAATAACCGGCAGAACCATAAATAGGCTACGCTCACGAAAACCCCCTCTGAAAACGGCAGAAACTCTTATCGAGGAAAACTTCAACATAATCGAGCGGTGGAAAGAAGACTGGGAGAAGAAGGCCACACCTGCCAACCGGGATATGCCATGCGTTACAAGCAGGCCGGGGGGCTTTGATCAACCAAGACGAATCTGGACAACACTTAATAGAATAAGGACGAATTGCGGCAGGTGCTCCGACTCACTTTTCAGGTGGGGAAAAATACCTTCCCCAAATTGTGACTGCGGCGCTGAAAGACAGACTATTAAACACCTGGTAGAGGACTGTCCAATTAGCTCCTACAGTGGCAACCCATCCGATTTCCTGATTGCGACAAGAGAGTCAATAGAATATATTTGTAATCTTGATGTGTGTTTGTGAAATTTTGTTATTTTTGTTATATACCTACCTGTGATGTAGCCATACGCTAAATAAAAAAATAAATAAATTAATTAAATCTTTAAAAAGTTGTTTAAAGTTTTTATTCTAAATTTCATTGTCAAAGAAGTAAAAATGGGGTAAAAGTAAAAAGAAGTTAAAAAGTGGTTAAAGCCATTGATTTTTTTCCGTGTGTCCAGTTTAGAATAAAATAGAAGGATTTCCGATATTCCATCTCTAAGTGGTGGAAACTGGTATGCCGCTACAATTTATGAATACAACATTTAATAAGTACATTTATTATTTTTATTCTCATTGTTATACTAAACCTATAGTTTTATCAATCTATATAAGGAGAACGACAATTACATACACGTTTCCAGGCGATACGTGAAGCATAAAAGGGTTATGGAGAACTTTTTTTGGGAGAATATTGTTCCCTTTTTACCTACCATATTGATTTGCAGCGTTTGTTAGTTTAGCGTATTGAGTGAAGGAGGAGGGGAGCATTCTAGAATTCGTTTAGGATTTAGAAGAAAAAACGTTTGTAGTCCGTACGAAGAACGGGCATCTTGCTAGTTATAACATATACCGTCCCTCATATATTTGTAAAACATGGATTTTTTTATCATCCCTTTATCAGAAAGTTTTATTCCTGATACAAGTTTCTACATCTTAAACTAAAAATGCACTTGCCAAAATGTAAATATATTTTGTTCGTATATGGGGGAGGTTCAAAAATATGAAAATGGTTCAAGAATAAAGTACCCTTATTTTTCACAATAGACAAAAATGTTATTTGAAGAAAAATTAAAAGTAGGCGTCAAATATAAAGTAACAGTTACTTGCTTCGAAAAAAATGTTTTCTGGTTTCTCCTATTTTTTCTTATCGCCCTGTGTATTACCAAATGAAATACTTCAAAGTTAACTTATCAGCGGATACCATAAACGTGTACTGTCAAACCTGAGTTTCCCCTCACTTAGGAATCAAGATATTACGTGATTCGAAATTAGTGTCAAATTTTTAAATAATTTAATAACAAACGGACCAAGTAACAGTTTAAAATCAATTATAATTTTTAATAGATATGTTTTAACTAATACTTCCAATTAACACTTTTGTGTATTTTGAAAAATAAGGGTATTTATTTTTCAATCATTTTCATATTTTCGAACCTCTCTCGTATATGAAGTAGGATATTTAAATTTTTGCAAATGCATTTTTAATTTGAGAAGCTGCAGAGGTTTTAATGGACAATAAAATGTTCTGATAAATGGATGTATGAAGGACAATATAATATTACAAGCAACAATCAAACGTAATTAAGTCTGTCAATCAAACGGTGGTATTGTAACAACGCAAAAACTTTGTTTAATCACTTATATTATAAATGTCACAAGTTTTCAACTAGAAAACGACGAAATATTAAAAATTGTGAATTGTTACTATAAAGTACATAGTTAAAATGAATAAATCGATCCCATGCGACATATGTCACTGAAATGGGAAAACAATCCTCTTTCTCATAATGCCACAGCTAACTATGTGTTCCATATAAAAAATACTACTTTATGTTATAATCCGAATTTAGAAACTCTTTTGGACAACGTATTACGCCACTGAATTATTATCAAAAATAAATAATATTAATACTACGTACGGAAACTTGAAAATTTTGCAACCACACCCTAAAAGTTTATTATTATTCATTTTAGATACACATTTTTCTTACTTTCTGTGGCGCCTGGGCAATATGACCAAAATCAACGTTGGGCGTTGTGACCACAATCAAACTTGGGCGTTATGACCAAGTTAGGCGTTGTGACCAGAATCAAAACTGGGCGTTGTGACTAGAATCAAAGTTGGGCGTTGTGACCAAGTTGGGCGTTCTGACCAAAATTGAAATTGGGCGTTGTGACCAAGTTGGGCGTTCTGACCAAAATCGAAATTGGGCGTTGTGACTAAGTTGGGCGTTCTGACCAAAACCGAAATTGGGCGTTGTGACCAAAATCGAAGTTGGGCCTTATGACCAAAAAGGTGGTTTCAGTGGCGTCGATAGCTCTCTCCTATAACAGGCGTCGGTGGGAGTTGTGACCAAGTTGGGTGTTGTGACCAAAATCAAAATTGGGCGTTGTGATCAAGTTGTCCATTGTGACCAAATTCTGAGTTGGGGTTTGTGACCAGTGGGCGTTGTGTCCAGGCCCCAGCAGTAATACAAATGTCTCTACAAAATCTGTAAATTGAATTAGATAACAACTAATTAGGGTTGATAATATTTACCTTCAATGCCAAACAATATGCCACTTGAGAGTAAAACAAGAATGTATCAGATAAAAACGCAGCGCACACGCAGTCGCCTGAAATTACCGTGTTTGTAAAAAATCTACCACTAAACACAAACGATAGAGACAAACTAGCAGTAAATTGCATCTTTAGCAGCCTTCTAATATCTTCTAAGCATTCGTGGAAGTACAGCGCTCCCATTCCATACAATTTGCAATTATACCTAATTATGCCTTATCCCGGTCAAAAAGACAAGTGCGCGTATCCTCGAGGATTCATTTTGCGTCCTAGAGTAATATATTTATAGCAGCAATGCTGCGTCAAATTATTTTCAAGGTGTCTCATTAATATGTAATTTCTAATTCACGCTATGTCGGTGGCACTCATAAATTAACTACTCTGTATAAATACGAATGCAAAACCATCAACTGTCAAATTGATATCCTGAAAATGATATATTCAAACAGTCATAAAAGCATTTCACATTAATAAAGTGAGTAGAAAATGACAAACCATGAAAACTAGTTGCGTTAAGAAATTAGAAATCGCGTAAGCTTTAAAACCAATACTTCTTTCGATATCTAGATGCCTAGACATAAATAACTTTGAATTCAAGATAATACACAGGAATATAATTATGCTTGTGTAGAACCGTATAAATTTTATATTGTAGTTTATACGTTTGCTCATCCTAACGGTGTTACGTGCTAAAAGCATTTTGGCACTATACTAGTAGTTTACGTTAAATAATTAGAGAATAAAAGATCAAGTGGGATTAATGCGATAAAATCTCATAAAAATTAATATCAGATTGGCAATGGTCTTTACTAAAGGGGGAAAATAAACAACGGTTTTTGTTTTTGGAAAAAAAACGTGTGACAGCATTTGAACGTGCAAGAAGTTTTATGGGTTATTTGGTGATAATCTCGCCATTTCAAATGGTTTGGTTATAGTAGGGAATATTACTGGCCAACCGTCCTGGTAGGAGATTTTAGAAGCGAGTATCACTTTTCCGACGAATATAGATTCGAGCTTAGAAACGATTTAGGAAACCACGGATTAACGTTTGCATAGTTATTGCCTGTTTACAGGGTACCGTTGCGGCCAACTCAAAGTGCACGGCAGATTTTTAGCTTGTAATACGATATTCTAATCATAGGCGTCGAGTTTTGACGTTTACGTTTGTCATCAACTGTCATAGAACTGAAAACTCGGAAAATTCCGAGACATTTGTCAGAAGCAGAGAAAATGCGAGCTATTACAAAACTGGAAGAGAACTGGTCGCTGAGTCGAGTCGCAACAGATTTGCATGTGAGAAGGAGCTGCACTTTTAAAATTAGAAACCGTTGGCAGCAGAGATGTCTGCAAGAAAAGTTTTTTTAACACCAGAGAACAAAGAATGAAGAGTACAATTTGCAACCGCCTATTTGAATGAGATCGACGACTTTTGGAACACGAATGTTTTCTCAGGTGAAAAGGTATTTCAATCATTTACCAATTGACGATTAAGGGTGTGTAGACCACAAAATTCAAGATTTGAGGAGCAATATTATGTTTAACCCTTAAGAAGTAGTGGACAATTCTCTGTAAACGTATGAAGATGGATCAATGCTTACGGATGTGGGGCATGCTATAGAATTAATGGTCGACTGAATGCTGAAAATTATAGCAACATTTTGCAAAATGTGATGCTGCCATCTGTAAGAGAGGCCTTTCCTAATCAATTTACTTTTTAACAGGCAAGATATTACCTAATTAATTAATTTTGTTTATGTTAACGTAATTGATAACGTTATTTTCACAAGATAACTGTCCTATGCATACATCAGGGGTTGTTCATTGATGGTTTGATGAGAATAATATCAATTTATTACCATGGCCTGCAAGAAGTCCGGACTTGAATCCCATCGAAAATGTTTGGGGCTATTTAACTACAAAAAATTATACCAGGGATTTTGCATCAAACAAATACGATGAATTATGGGAAAGAATAAGAAATGCTTGGAAGGAACTGAGTGAAGGATACAATATGGAAACATTGGTCAACTCTATGCGAAAAAAACTGCAAAGCGTAGTAGCAATTGAATACTGATACATATTTATTAAATACATATTATTATATAGTTTGTTTACTTGTGAAACTTTGCTAAAATACAAACATTAAAAAAGTAATACCTATTCTTATAACGACAA
Source organism: Agriotes lineatus (assembly GCA_940337035.1). Classification (NCBI taxonomy): domain Eukaryota; kingdom Metazoa; phylum Arthropoda; class Insecta; order Coleoptera; family Elateridae; genus Agriotes; species Agriotes lineatus. The sequence goes on along the minus strand of CALNHX010000622.1, from coordinate 80,147 downwards.
GCAACGCCACTGGAGGAACCCCCATTTAATAAGCCGAAAAATCGCAAAAATAACCATAGTAACAAAAAACCGTGCACTTTGAGGCGTCCGTAACTGTACGTATAGTTATTTTGACGTCTGCCTCATTTTATCTTGAAATTTGAATTATAGCAACTAGTATTGGGCGGGAAAACCTACAGAAAGTTTAGTCTGCTGAGAGTTATCAGGCAGTTTTGGGGCCTACTTGCCGCATATGACAGCTGACGATTTGGGGCTGTCAAGCTGACATTTAATAGGAGTCATTGGAGGCATTAAACGGCTACAGGTGTAACCACGAACAGATAAGCGTTTTCTGATAATATTTTGCATATAAAAACGCTGTGTAAACATTAAACATATTAGTGGTTTAAGTTAAGTGGGGTACCCCGTTCAAATGGTAGAGTAATTGAATAATGATCAACGTTTGAGTAACAATAAAGCTAGTTAAAGGTATTACTCTCTTTCATTTTAATTTCAATCATTGAGTTCGATAGTTGTTTCAGTAGATATAAAGTGAAGTTACAAGTTTCTTGACCTATATCAGTGTACCTGAGTATAACTTGTTGGCGCTCCCTTTAACATCTTAATCAAAGAATTTGCGACGTCTTCACTGTTGCTAGAAACGGGCCTCAAGTACACTTTTATGGTGATCAATTGTTGAGTTAAAAATATAGAACACCGACCTAAAGGTAAGTAAAAAGCTAACAACGGATTTGAAAAAAAAGACTAATCTGCATAAGACTGTTTACTTGGATAATACTTAAATGCACCATCGCCGATAACGAACAACTATCTCACATCTTTGTATTCCAGAAACTAACTTGTTGCCCGAAAAGCCACAGATCTTTAGCGTGTATGAAAATTAATGAATACGAATAGAATCCTCATCAAACCGTTAATTTTGTATTGGAAAATAATTAAATGGGTGAAGTAGAGCAGTTTTATGAACTTGATTTAACAATAATGTTGTTTTTCATTGAAAGTCAATGAACTACTAAATTTTTCCAAATAAACAGTGTAGTTATGAGACGAGACGAGACGATATTTTACCCACTCTCGAGCACGACGAAAATTTTGTAGATGTGCGTACTGAACTGAGGTAATCGCGAATGCATAACGTCTAAAATTATCATTTGCTGGATGTATCAGCGTTAGGAGATTTTCCTGGTGATGTCACTTTACTTGAAAGCGTAAAGTAGTAGAGCTGTTCCTACACTAGAACACGTGAGTTCATTGGAAAAGGACACAAAAATCTAGTAACAAGCCCACTGTAATTTCTCCATCCGGCTTTGGCAACCGTGAGGACTTCATAACTCCATCTCCTCAAAGAGGAGAGGCGCAAAGACCAATTATGCTTCGTTCGAAACTGAAAACTGCCGAGATCGAGACCTAGAAATCGAAAATCTTGGAAAAAAGTAGATGTTGTTAATTTCGCTTCGAATCCTCGAGATCGAAAAATATTAATCTCGATTGGAATTTCAAGACAAAACTAGGCGAGATTAAAAATTATTGTTTCGGCTTGGTGGCATCACTAGAAATAATTAAATTCGCCATATTTCTTTATTACTTAGCATGAACGCGGACAGAAAAAAACTTGAAGGTCATTCTCTATCTAACAGTACTACTAAGTTTTCAAAATTGAAACCCCAATTGGCCATAGCATTATTAGATAGTTTGTTCCTTGATTATAGTACATTTTCTAACCCATCTCTGAAATTGTATTATAATTAAACTTTTGTCAGCTTCGTTTTGTAAACTTGAGTTTGAGACTGCTAGCGTAGCGGTTTTGGGATTTTGGCAATTATTTTGCAGGTTGCTGAAATATTTGCTATTTATAATTAAAGATTTCGCCATCGTGCACCCCGCGTGCAATGCTTTTTTTGTCGTTTAGTGCTCTATTCGATAGACGTCGTTACCGTGTTCGTTTTGAGATTTTCGTTGGCTTTTATGGGCAACAGTCCCGCACTTTTCTCCCGGAACTGCGTCATCTCGAGGCGCGACAAGGTGAGACACGTTCAGTTTCGAACAAAGAACTTCGGGTCCAACTATTGAAGGGAATTGATGCGCTGTTGAGTGTGCCACACCACCATATCGTTGTAAGTGTTCTCCAGGGCGGCGTGAAGTTGTAACGAATCTTTTCTTAAAGTTCAGAACGATTCTCAGCTACAGTTCTTTGTGAGTTCATCCGCTACCGAAATTCCAGTGCCGTACTTGTGCTGCTTTATAACTTGCCCTGTGGTTCCGTGACCTTAAAATTATTGAGAATCAGCAGGCAGTATCCTACAAATTGCCAACATAAGCCGAGAATTTGTATGGCATGTTAACTTGTTCAGTGCATTTGTGCCACGTCGAGACTGTAACACTGTTTGGAAATGGGAGAAAGTGTGTTACGAAATGCAACAGTTGAAGGTGTGAACGAAAACTCGTATGACATTTTATTGTAATCAAACTTGGCACAGAACTTGGGGGTATACAGGTTGTTTGTAGATCGCTAGACAGCTCATAACTTCGTTAAAATAGAGATATCGAAAAAAACTTGTTTTGTTTTGAATGCTAGTATACAATATACAAATTGACATAAGTCAATTTAAGCCATGGCCCCCTATTTTTACGTAGTGGTACACAACTTTGGTTTTTTAAATGGAACACTCTGTATATTTTTATATATTTATAATCAGCGCTAAAGGTGCTTTATGATAGCATTATTAAATTTAAATTTAGGAACTTACTATTTTTCCAAATTAAAAAAAGAAATTTAGCCAAAGCAGGCCTTGAATTACGCAAAATCACTAACAATCGAACAAGAAATACAAAACAAACTCCACTTGCCTCTAAAAATTTCTCATGGCCGAATTATGGCACCAAACGTACTAAAACAATTAAAAACTATTATTTTCTAAAAGTAATAATATGAGTTTCATTAACAATAACATTTATTTTTAAATTGTTTTACGTATTTTTGATTTTTTAAAAGCTACTTCTAAACGAAATGGCGAATATGTACACCGTTGGAAAGCCCTTTCATTGTAGTTTTCAACTGTTTAATGAAACCCATATGGTCAAATTTAAAAAAACATTCAATTGCTATAATTCGATCATGAAGAAGTGTGTTTTGCATTTCTTGTTCGATTGTTAGTGATTTTGCGTAATTCAAGGCCTACTTTGGCTAAATTTCTTTTGTTAACTTGGAAAAATAGTAAGTTTCAAAATTTCAATTTAAGAATGCCATCATAAAGCACATTTAGTGCTGATTTCAAATATCTAAAAATATACAGGGTGTTCTATTTAAAAAACTAAAGTTATGTATCAGTAATAAATATAGGAGGCCATGACTTAAATTGGTTTACGGCAATTTTTAGATTGTATACTGGCATTTAAAACAAGAGAAAGTTCTTTTCAATATCTGGATTATTAACGAAGTTACGAGCTCTCTAGCGATCTACAAACACCCTGTATATAAACGGGTCAAATCGTTTGACGAAATACAGAAGACGGAAAAGTGAACCTGCAACATTAACGCAAAAGAGAACAAATTTGAATAGGATATGGATTATAATCGAGCTTCTCTGTACTCACATTGAGAGGGAGGGGTGTTAAATACGAAAGTTAGTAATGTAAGAAGAATTAAAGTCTTGCCAGGAGATGGAAGTTGAAAGTGATATGTTCTAGAAATAACAACGATGACATACAACCAGTAGATCGGATGAAAATTTAAGGAATTACTGTAGTGGATCGAGTCGCCTATGTGCATGTTGTAAAGGCGACGATCGGAAAAAATTTATAAACAAGTTTTTAATATATTGGGTCTTGGAGCAAAACGTGTATCCATAACATTTATACACAGGGTGTCCCCGAAAGGTCTGCACAAAATCATAACACATTCTTGAGGCCAAAATAGGACGATTCAACCCAACTTACCTCTATTCAAAGTTGCTTTGTTTAGCCGCCAGAGGACTTTAAAAATTATAAGCTTTTTAAATTTTTTCAAATAAGTCAAAAAACCTTTGATAGGTTTTATTCATTTTTTGGGCATATGTTTGTACCCGTAAACTACAGCTTTTTGTGGAATAAACCCTAGTTTTTAGATTACCGGCTGTTTAAAAACTTTGTCACAATAAATTATCCATCCATATTTTTTTAACCTCCTGTATAATCACTACAAATGTTTTTTTTGTGGATAGCTACTTTAATTTATAAGCTGTTTCCTCCCTTACAAAATTTTAGTTGGGTAAACGATTTAGCCACAACAAAATATTTTCTAAATCCCTACAAGCCTGAATCAGTAATTGTAACTTAATACTAGGCTTGTAAGGATTTCGAAAATATTTTTTTGTATCTAAACCGTTCACCCAACTAAAATTTTGTTAGATTGGAAATAGCTTCTAAATTAAAGTACCTATTCAGAAAAAAAAATTGGTAGTGATTATCCAGGTGGGTAAAAATGTTGAAAAAATTTAATCATTTTTAAAGTTCTCTAGCGGCTAAACGAAGTAACTTGGAATAGAGGTAAGTTGGGTTAAATCGTCCTATTTTGGCCTCAAGAATATGTATTATCATTTTGTGCAGACCTTTCGGGGACACCCTGCATAAGCATATATTGTAAGATATAACCACTAAAGGGTGCATATCTTACAAGTGGTAACCCGAGACGCGTGATATCCACCAGCTTCTACACCCTGGAGCAGCCTGGCCCTGTCCTGTCCACTCTGGAGTTCCCTTGAACTGGTCCTGTCCTGTCCACTTGAACACCGGCAACCAGTCCTAATCCAGTTTAACTAAAGTTCAATCATTTATAACCTATAAATGTCAATTGCATTTCAACTCATCAAAATTATTGTAAAATAAGCATCATTTCTGACACCTCCACGGGTCCTTCTGTGCGGTTCTTCTGTCGTTGCTAGACGGTTCAACGGAGTTTCTTTCATATAACTTCACAGCCTTCGAATAGTAGCTTTTTTCCAAACTGACAATTGACGCAGTTTACATTTCGCAACGCTCGCGTTACTGCTCCTTGAAGGCAACCTGGTTTGTGCATGCATCTCGCTAATGATGCAACCAAGGGCACAAAGACCATATTTCTCTTCAAACAACGACAAATGATCTTCCAGTCTTACTAATGCATTTACTTGCACCGCCCACGGTTCAATACAAATGGAAACACTGTTATTTACTATAACATTATAACTCATATCGTTTAATCTCGAACCAAAGTTAATTTTTAACAAAATTCCCTGTAGCATGTACAATCTGTTTATTTATTTGCAAACTTGCACAGCCTTCTTCCGCTTTCGTTGTTCACATATCCATGGCTCGTGTCGACCGAATGCGTTCAGTGTCCACAACCTACTCTCGTTTATCACACGCATTCATCGCCTGCATTGATCGAGTGTGTACAGCAGCTCCTACCACGGTCTGCTGCTGCTGGTCACATGTGTCACAGTGGCGTTCGCAACCTGCTACTGCTGTCCACGTACACCCATAACTCACTCTGGTCCGTACATGTGGCAGCCACTCATGCTCGGTCTCGTATGGTCCTCAGACCCGCCGCATCCGGTTACTATAATACAACCTGCATACATGCAACCTCAATCATATACATCGGCCGCTCACACGCACACTTCCGCAGTTGCGAACATACTTAAGTTTTTGTTAAGTGTGGTAACACAAATAACTACATGCCACTGGAAGACATTGCCGGGACAGTCAGTTTTATTCGTCAGATACCGCTTATTTTTTTAGATAAACAAAGCTTCCACGCTTGCATGTGTTTATTTGTTGGTTGCTTATAATATTTTACTTTTTTATGCATAAGCTTGCCGTTTTTTCTCTCTTTTCAGCTTTCATCTCCGAAGTAGGAGACGCTCGATCAACGACCCAAACTCGTGTAACCAGTGGCAGTGTATGTGTAGTGTTGAGCTATTATTATTTATTTTAACTACCGTTTTATTATTTACTGTTACCTTTTATTATTGTTATTATTACCATTTACTGTTATTATTCTTTAAGGATAGTTGAAAAGATTCAGGAGGTTTTGTAGCTAAATATAATTCTACTACTTTCATACGGGATTATATTAGTTTTCCTACCCGGCCTCTCTTCCGCCTTTTCTCTTCTTTTCTTTGGGAATGGGGGAGAATAATGTAGTGGATCGAGTCGCCTATGTTCATGTTGTGAAGACGACGATCCAAACAAAATTTATAAGCAAGTTTTTAATATATTGGTTCTTGAAGCAAGACGTGTTTCCTTGAACTTTATATATAAGCATATATATTGTAAGATATAACCACCAAAGGGTGCATACCTTACAGTACCTATGAATCCGTCCTTTCGTGACAGTAAGGAAACAAGATATTTAGAAAAACACCTACCAAGGTACAGAAAACTTTACAACTTTTCTACTACACTTAGAGTTGACCATTTACCCAGATAACCCTTGGATTTGATAAAATATTATACCTATTTTCAGGCATTACAACAGTCAATGTTTGTCGAACGTTTAATCAGAATACAATTATTGTATTCCTGACACTTTTTCAATGTAGCTGTACTTAATAAAAATCTTTCGTCCATTGTTATATAACATGGCAACCAGGTTTTGTGCAAAAGATTGCTTACAATACAACTTTATACCTAAAGGTTCTGATTGTTCGAAGTGGGCTAACGAATGTATTTCGCAAAATCTATTTACTCATTTCAAAACAGTATTACAGCCAGCTTTTGTATAAGGTTTGACTGCAGTATAATGTGAAATAATATGAAAACTATGAGTTCAGAAAGCTTAAGGTTTGTAAATTAGCACTCTGAGCTACTATATTTTAAAAATGGCAAAATTTGTGTACGCTATGGTGGTTCCGTTCAGATTTTACTTTTCTAAGTTTTCAAAAGATACGAAAATGCGGTTTGATTGGATTTAGTTTGTATATTTTCCACTAGTTTTCTATCCAACTGTAAGTAAATGTATCTTCAGGTAATTAGTCAATAAATCGAATTGTTTAATTGTTGAACATATCTGGAATTCTTACTTGAGAGTCGAAATTTAATACAAGCAACTTTTAATTGCATGCTGATAAAAATTGTTTTTAAAGGTACCACCCCTACGAAACTAAATGGGTTGAAGTAAATAACTATTTCGTTTGACAAAAAGCAGCGACTTCGTTATGAGAAAAACAAACAAGTTCTATCGTCAGTGATTAAAAGAAGTTGTAAAGGACTCATCTGAATGCGCTGAATAATTTACTTAAATGACTTACGAAAATATCGTCGTTATACCTTCAAAGGCCGAAGAAACTTCAAGTTATCGCAAAGTTCCGTGCTGAGAAGCAGATGTGATTACTTATTCCAAGAAGAGCAATTTCCCATTATCTTGATTGATGCTAGAGGAAAAATTAAATTTACATGGCCTTTAGAATTTATCAGAAGGGAATGGGTGTTTGATTCACGGATTGAATCCTCTTTCACCAGTAGAACAATACTTAGGTTTTTAAGTATAAAAATTAACTTGGAAACTAACAGCAATGCCTTAATTTTGAACAAATGAAGAACAGTAGCTTTTAATTTTAGTTAACGTGGAGCTCATCAGCACTATTGAATGAAAGAGCCCGTTTATAACCTAAGATGCAACTAGCCTTCTACCTTACTGTAAAATATTTTTCGTTTGTGTACATTTCGAATGCTACATCACCATGAACGGGCATTTGTTGTCATTGATCCTGAAAAACTTTAATCTACGCAATTATTTCTTATAACAAGTGCCTTGAAGTCACGTACACTAATTATTCTTTTTGTGGATCGGTGCGTTGTGATGTAGAAAGATGCTACTCCTGAAAAGCTGTTTCTTGGAGTTGCTTTCTCAAAAATTGCCAACAGTAAGGTTCTTGTAAGCCCAAGCGAACTAAGATATGTTGAATTCTATACTTATCCCGGAAAGAATTAAGGTGACATTTATCAACGGAAATCCAAAGGGTTCAATTTCTCCCGCTTTTAAGATTATCGCCTCACAGCATCTTACTGCCGAATTCTCGCCACAGAAATGCTACTTGTAAAGCGACAAATTGATTAGGTAGTGCGTGAGCTTGCAGTAGCGTTTAAGGCTTAGGTACAGGTTTTTAATAACACCGATCTAATTTCCGTCATATGATTACTTTCGCGGGTAAAAACTGTAATATTAAATCATGGAGACTCATTTGAAGTCGAAGTTCTTTGGTAGAAGTTTCCTGAATTGATTAGAATTTGATTAGCATGAAAAGAGTTTCGATTAACTAGCCGTTCATCATTTTAATTAAAACTTAAGAGGACGCAAACTGAGTTTCGTTAAATTAAAGGACGTTTGATTTATAGTACATAGGACGCTTAAAAAAAAGTGTAACGGCAGATAAACAGTCGAATCTAATGCACTGTTTGCTTAGGGACCGGAAAAAAGTGAAAAGATATTTAAAATACTGTCGCACAGTTGTAGCTACAATTTAAGTGTGTGTGAAAAGGAATTAGGTACGGCTTAAACTTTTATGAAGAAGCTTTAAAAGCTCAATGCTATGCGCATTTTCTGCAAACGGATTATGATTTCGTTTTTGACGACATATCCCTAGCAATGCGGCGAAACGTATGGTTTCAACATGATGGAGGATGGCTTCATATACGTAATATTACGACAACTCTGCTTAAACGAGTTGGAAATAACTTTATTGGTAATGGTGCTCCTTTAGCTTGGCTAGCGTGGTTCCCAGATCTCGCAATTTTAGACCAAGCAAATTTAGATCATTTGAAATATTGTATTCGGCGGGTATGACACAGGATAACTATGCAAATGTTGGAAAAAGTACATAAAAAGTTCTTACAAAAATGTATTTTAAATAACGACAATCACTTTAAACAAATGTTTTAAGCTGCTGTTCATCAGAAATAAATTTAATTTAAAATATATTTTCATTCTTATCATAGATATGAACTACATCTAATATTTAATTAACATTTTCTTTGAGATTCTTGTTACGAAATGATTCTACAACCTCCGAAATTTCTTACGAATCGCGGAACTTCCAATAAGTGAGAAACACTGACTAAAAATGCTTCTAAATATTTAGCAGGTTTTTGATAGAGTATTGCGCCATAACTCACCAAGTCATTTTGGGGGTGATGAATTCCATTTAGCGTTTAAACATTTATAGCAAAATGTGAGTTACGTAGGAAAACTTTCAGCAAAGTCTAATAGCATGGTTGATTGCACATTTACTATTTATGCCCTTTTCGACTGGTATTCTATTATTACATGAGAAATACAAAACTATACATTGACGGAAAAACAGCAAGATAAATGATTTTTTCCTCCCTGCAGGAAGAAGATATCGGAACTTTAATGTGAATATTTGCTTTAAATTAGTTTCCAAATATTCTGTTTAATGATTTAATATTTTAACATACTTTATTTGTAGGAATATACCCAAATTTTGCAGTAGAAAACGTTATCGATCTTTCTACACTACATACTTCAGTTAACCCTTCCTATTTGTCAATTGCTTCTCACTTTATCACGAGATATATTTTATGCAATATTTGTCAACGACGCTGTTGAAACGTTAAAAACTGGTTTTGTGTCACTTCCTGTAAAATAGAAAGTATTTTTTACGACTGCTCTAAAAATAGCCACAAAAAAGCACTCCGAACTAACTTTGAAACTCTTACATTTTTTACATTTCGATGTCGCACGTTTCAATTTATTCATATTTGAAATCTAAGAGCGGCTTGCAGTAGTAGAAAAAGCATAGTGTACAACACGTGTGAAAACAACTTTTCACAGTTGTGAGGCTTTATGACACTCGCCTGCGGCTTGTGTCACCAAACTCTCCCACGACTGTGAAAAGTGCTATTTTCAATACTAGTTGTAGAATATACTATTTACTCCTCTTTTTAAATGGTAATGCGCATTCTTTTACCTCGTCAAGTATCGAAACATCTTGTATAAAAACGTGTAGAAGCGAGAAAACGGGAGGCCCTTTATTCTTTGAGTAACTGTAGAATAAACTTAAGAAATCCGCATGGGAATCGACATAAATATCGAAACTGGTATGCAAAATTTTACTAGAAGAGGTATTGATTTCTGAGGTTTTCACAGCCATTGTCATTAAGTAACAAACGACTTCCGGGATTGAACCGTGTCATGATTGAGATCGAAGAACTCAACGTTTCGCCCACTTTCGTAAGGGGCTTCATCGACGAAAGTCGAGTTTCGCCTCTGACGTGGTTCACACGTTGACTTACCGTGCTCTTTTATCTCTTCCATTGCAAAGAGTTTTGCCTCTGGCGTGGTTGACACGTTAAGTTACCGTGCCCTTTGCTTTTGCCTCCTGATGAAGCTCCTTACGAAAGTGGGCGAAACGTTGAGTTCTTCGATCTCAATCATGACACGATCCAATCCCGGAAGTCGTTTGTTACTTAGAAGAGGTATTCTTACCAAAACTGTTTAACGGCGTTCGCGAAGAACACAACGTAGCTAGGCGATGTTCATTTGTTAGTTTTTCAAACCAACCATGGAAAACCAAGCTTATAGTAAGTTAAATAATCTTTTTATGTTCAAAACGCGGAGAATTGTGAAATGAAATTTGTCGTTCTGAAAATAACATTTCCAAAGAGTTGTTTAATTAATATTATATAGTTTACATGAGTGACTGTGATTTCTACAATTCTTTCAATACAAGTTACTCAATTCGCTTGCAAAAGTGCAGCTTTCAATTTCCAGTGACGCAAATGTGTTTACATATTCATATTTAACCCCTTAGTCTACTTCTTTAATATTGTTATAATAGAAGAATATATGGGTATAGGTAAAGCCCTTATATTCAGGACTGATTTAATAAAAAAAATTACCTAACAAAAATATTAAGTGGATTTAATAATGAAATAATTATGTCAAGCCGGGTCCAATGAAAAATATTGTAATTATTTTGACTTGCCAAAAGAATGGTTTATTGCCTCTTTGTATTCTATTTATTTGCAAATTAAATGTGGCTAAGCTCCGGTGTAGCATGGAATGACTTTTAATATCTATAATTATTATTAATAAGTATGTTAGATACATGACTGTATGACAAACAGGTTTCTAACCTACAATTTAATCCATCCTCAAAATGGCTTGCTCGCACAAAAAACAGCGCAAATTGAATTTAAAACAGACCAAAACGCCAAAACTACATCAGGTAAATTATTCAAATCACTGTTACGTAATTTCCGGCAAATTTGTTTTGTTTTAGAACGCTCAAGGATGCGGTGGTTTTTATTTGTTTGATTTCCGCTTTAATGCTCCAAACTGCATTTTCAAAGGAAGCTAAGCAAATTACGAAATTCTGGAAAGGGCCGGGGGACTGGAATCTGCACGTACAGCTACTAAGAAGACTGCTCTTGATGAAGCCTTTGATTTCAAAGGCCTGCGGCAATTGCAGGCTGTGGTAAATACCTGGCAACTGAAAGATTCCTCGTCGGGCAACGGTTTCAGGTAACGCCCCCTCAATTGTCGGCTTGCTGATGGTTTCCTGTTGCTAATTTCTGCACCCTGTCTATCCTGAGGGACTGCTATAAAGACTGCAAGTGGGTTTCTGGCTGGCCGATGTGGTACCTCTTCGTAAAAGTCCTCCGAAGTGTAACGCGCTCTGGCAATTCTTGCGTACGGATTTCCCTTTTCACCGCGATTCACTATCTGGACAAATTATACACCCACATATGCACGACGACTTAGAGAACAATTAAAACACTTTTTGGGTAATAAATTGTAACTTTTTATTGATAAAAACTGTTAATTTCTGGCAGCCCAATTAATCCCAGCTAACTAAATTAAGGCCTGTTGATTCTTTTTTTAGCCATTGACAATCGCATTACCTAGCAACTATGAATAACATTTGTTTTATGGAATTAAGTTTTGATGTACAATCTTTACTTACAGACTAAAGTTTTGATGCACTGTTCTTTTCTTAAATTCTACATTATCTTTTCTTAAATGCTAAAAATTTTCTTTTCTTGTAAACGTTCAACCTTTTACCCTCTGCTTTTTACACATGAGTTTTTAAATTCACCGACACTTAAGGTTTTTAAATGCACTTCACGAACCCGTGTCCTTTGCTAAGTAGCGTAATTGCTTTTATAACGTCCTTACTTCCTTGTACTGTTGTGCTTAACTTATTTGCCCTTCAGTCAGCTTACCGTTCATTGGTACAACAACCTTTAATTAGCACAGCACGCTCATAACTTCTGTACGTCGCACACCATTTCTGTATGATATTAAAATTCATATCATCGTATTGACTTCACACAACTAAAACCTTTCAGCTACATAATTCAGTCTGAATTTGCCATTCCAATCATTTATTATGATTAAAACCATGAACGTAATCCTTTCGAATCCTGTAAATTTAATGCCAACCTTTCTTCCTCAAATTACATTTACTACTGCTCATATCGAGTACATTTATTACTGTAAAATTACTGGCTTCATTGCAATAAATAACATCTTTAATTCTATGCGCTTTTCGAATATTTAGATTATGTTACCTAGGCAACCACAATTGCTTTAAACATTAAACCATTGCATAATATGGTTTATATGTACATCGAGAGCAGTCTTGGCTTGCTCCTTTAATTTCAAATCTCGCGAAGGCGCTCTGTAAAAATCAATAATCGAGAAACTCGACTGCTTACCAACGAGCCTACTCAGGAAAAACCAAGCGAGCGGACTTCGTTTAGAAAATTCTTGCAGATGTCTTATCTCTAAAGTCAGGAGCTTGACGCGATAACCTGAATTCCTTTACTACATTACTTAAATATAAAGAAGATGCGAATTGCTAGAACGCTCTATTGAAACGGGGCGTTAAAATAGTAATTCAACTTCTATCACACGTGGAAACGTGGAGAACACAAAGCCTACAACACTTCTAACACGGAGCTTGCCCTAATAGACACTAGATTCTTAGTTACATTACATCAGCAATCTATAAAGATTTAAAATTAAACATTTAGACATGTTCCGTAGATTCCTTGCACCACCAAGTGGAGTGGAGCTATCTCTAAGAACAAAAGTGAAGGTCTGCTCAACTTTGTTAATTAAATCCACCACGAAGATTTCAAAATAGTTATGGTAGTGAACATGAAGCTAAAAACTTTTAGGAATGGTAGAACCTCACATTGCAATACAAATTAAACAAGAGAAATTCAAGGCCATGTTTTCCAAACATGGTGCACATTCTTTTTGAAAGAGGCCAAAATGTCTGAAATTCCTTTGGTAGACCTTTAATTGAATTACGATAAATGTTTTTCTAAAAGAGTTTTTAAAAGCTTGTATAAGGTTACCCAAAAAACCAAAATTATGGTGCAACACTAGAAATAGAAAGTATAAGTTTCTCTGGAATTGGTGTCAATAGTACCTGGAGCAGTTTTGGGAAAATTATGGACAGAAGACATTTTACAAAATCCATAAAACTGTGTTCTTCTCGACGGGTGGTATTTTGAACAAGTGTAGTGATGTGATCTATCTGTGGGTATATGAATGTGTTTAATTTATTAATAATTTTTTTTGTTATCAAAATTACCTCTCAGATATCCTTTTCCAAACACTGACTCTGTTAAACATCAGATTGACTTAACCTCAAATATAGATGATTATATATAGTCCAGTCACTATGTAATTTTTGCTTGAAAGTGAAAGGAAATTTGAAATTTCTTTTTTGGGGTATTGGTGAGGTCCAGCAAAGCTTAACTTCAAGTTGTCGACCAAAATTTCCTATGTGCTATTTCCGCTATCTTGATAAATGAGTGCGTTTGATTTTTTTTGTGATAAATCGGTTCCCGTTAACACTACATAAAAATAATGTAGAAATCTTTGTAAGAATTTTGAATGTTCTACAATTTATGTTCTATTACTTTTTCGCGTAGGTGCGATATTTGTCGAGATATCGAACGCGAAAGGAGAGCGTGAAAGGGTCGAGATTTGTTTTCGAGTTTCTGGGCTTGTGTCGCATTTCTCTTTTTATTTAGCGAAAAAGTAGCCATTATCAAACTTGTAGAGGTTGAAAATAGCTTCAATTTGACCTATTATAAATTGATATGAGACTAAAATTACGACTTGTAGAGCGGGCCAAAGTTGTCAAGTTGGCACGTAATTTTTATTTCATGTGTCGTACTATTACGTAGATGACATAACAAACTTCATTGCATTATTGGAATCATTATATTTCATCAAGTAGATAGCATATAGCATTATAAGATTGTATATTAATAATAATAATAATAATAATAATAATAATGAAGGTCTTTATTAAATTATTACAAAATTACACAGAAAAAATATTGACTAAATGAAATATTGTCTTGGGCGAAGTTCAACTTGATAGAAAAACAGATCTATCCGCTGTTCTTCCACTTAACCCGGTGAAAAACAGAAAGAAAAGAAAACAAAAAAATCCAACGATCTACGCTTTGGCGCCAGGCGAAATATTACGCACAAAACAGCTATGGCGGTGTTTAGTGATATAGCAATTTACTAAGTGTGTTATTTTGAACCTAATAATTAATTCATTGATGTTTCTCCATAAAATTTTGAAAAATAGCTTTTTTAAATTTTGACGTACAATAGCCTTTTACTACATTTGTAACAAATTATAGCATTTAGTTATTCTGTAAGAAAACGATCGCTTGAAAATTTTTGACTTATGTTGAGGTAGAGTCAGCGTTCCTTTAAACCTTATATTTAAAGCATGTACGTCGGTTCTAAACTTTATTTTGTTGTATAAGTAACTCGGTGATTTACTCAAAATTATCTTGTGGAAAAGACATTCAGAATGAAAGAAGCGCCTTTCTTTCATATTAAGCCAGTTTGAATCTTTCAGCTTATAAGGAATTCTTTCATATATTCGTATTCCAAATATGAGGCGTAAACATAACTTCTGAAGTTTCTGAATTCTAGCAATATTAAAGCTACTTAAATGTGAATCATAAACAACGTCACAATAATCAAAACAGGACAAGATTAATCATTACACAAAACGGTTTTCACATTTACACTTAAAAATTGTCGATTTTGATAAATACGTTTCAAGGAACTATATGATTTTAGCAGACATTTTGAAATATGTTTAGTAAATTTAAAATCATTATCATTATTTTTAAAATCAAATAAAGGTTCACACTTCGGTTGTTTTTCGGGTTCTTCTGTTGCAGATTGACTTCGTCGAGAAGCGATCGAGGCTAGTCTTCCATTGCAATAGTTCTTGTGGCATGCTCTGTGCACACTTACATTATCCACTCTTTCCAACATAGACCGATGTTCATCGTGTCCCCTCTTCACGCTCGCCGCTAAAAGAGTTTTCACAGCTTTCACTTTGGCCACGTAAACGTCTCTGATCAAATCTGTTTTACATATGAAACAATCACCCATTGTAATCGCAAGAAATAACACGTTTAGAAAATATTTATTTCTAAACCGATGTTCTATATCCGAAACGTCAAAAATAACAATTTACGTACTGGCTACTTGAAATTTAACGATTCTCATAATGCAATGAAGTTTATTATGCCATTTATGTAGTAGTACGATACATGAAATAAAAATTAAGCGCCGACTTGACAACTTTCGCCCGCTCTACAAGTCGTAATTTTAGTCCCACATCAATTTATAATAGGTCAAATTGAAGCTATTTTCAGCCTCTACAAGTTTGATAATAGCTACTTTTTCACTAAATAGAAAGAGAAATGAGACACAAGCCCAGAAGCTAGAAAAAAGAATCTCGACCCTTTCACGCTCTCCTTTCGCGTTCGATATCTCGACAAATATTGCTCGTACGCGAAAAAGTAATAGAACATAAATTGTAGAGCATTCAAAATTCTAAAAAAGATGTCTACATTATTTTTACGTAGTGTTAACGGGAACCTATTTATCGCAAAAAAATCAAACGCACTCATTTATCAAGATGGCGGAAATAGCACATAGGAAATCTTGGTCTACAACTTGAAGTTAAGCTTTTATAGACCCCCCAAACACCCCAAAAAAGGAATTTCAAATTTCCCTTCACTTTCCACCAAAGGCCTTATTTTTGGACATAGTGACTGGACTAATACTTCTCTTATTTTATTAAATTGCCGGGTGTATTAGTTATGTTTTGCTAATTATTTAAATAAATACAAAAATTCTATTCAAACTCGACTTTATCGGTAATTGTTAGTCATTTGAATTAATCACAGAAATCGATAGTATCTTAGAATATTTAATTAATTATTATAAAGCTTATGAGTCGTTTTAGTTTCATTGATCTTGCCTTTCGAATTACTTTTAATCTAATCTCCAACTTACAATATAATTTTAACCTTTTATAACATTATGAGCTCCTTCAAAGGTTCCAAAACAGCTAAGGGGCGTACTTCTGCAGGTCTAGAGCAACTTTTTCCGTTATCAGCACCAAAATTGAAGATATTGACACTTCCATTATCAAGCAAGTGTTAAATAACAGCGATTGTAAATATTTGGCATCAATATAATAAATTGGGAAATATTCGACCACTTATATTTCTATACAACCTAAATTATTGCAGCATTGCAAAATGCTTCCATCCCCACAACTTATGGAAAATGCAGTATTTATACCATAAAATAATAAATTTCACTATGCAACCAGCCTAGTTACCATGATTTAGTTTCTGTTTAATTTTGACGTTTCTAATATTAATTTGACATATTTTAAAAGACTAAGTTAACTTAGTATATTTTAAATGCCGAATCTTCCCTACAAGTGAGATCACAATTTCTATACTCAATTGAAAAGAAATATCCTGGTGACAATGGAACTACTACCCACGGCGGCATTTCGAAACGGCTTGAGATAGAAATATTCAATTCGGTATGTCGATAGGGTTGAAAATTTTGAACAATTGTAACATAAAAACAATTGAATGTCGTTTCCGGTTTCACCGGAAATGACCTTGACTTTGTTATTTTAAATGGGATACCTATATATATATATATATATATATTTATGACTCTCTGAACAATTCTAAATAACTTTTGTCTAACATACCTCATGTCTAAAATTAATAGTTTTTGAAATAGAGCAGCTTAAAAATATATGTTAGTTCCTATTTGTTTGTATTTTACGGAAAAATTGAGTAGGTCAGGACAGAGGTTGCTATGGTTTTTAAAAATAATTGAATTTTGACAAGTACTTTCAACTTTATCGACATACCGAATTGCATATTTCTATCTCAAGTCGTTTCGAAATGCCGCCATGGGTAGTAGTTTCAATATCACCCGGTATGTCAATCCCGATTTCACACGTAGCACATTTTCCAACAGCTATTATCGTTGTCATCTTCCCAGATAAAGCGGCTATCTTGCATAATCAGCTGCTTAGCTTCTTCTAAGTGCTCATCTCCTTTTTTGCATGGCCGTCTATTGGTTTTCGTCATAACCTCTGCTCTTTTTAATTGCAGAGTGCTTAGCTAACGTTCTTTTTTTCAGGCCGTACGGCTGCTTCTGCATGCATTTGCTGCTTTGTCAAAGTAAATACCCTGTTATGAGAACGAACAGAAAACAAAGTGGCTCACCGTTACTTTCCAATGAAAAGAAATTGTGTAAATTTTCTTAGTGTTAGCTTTATTTATTAATGATAAGCCAAATAACATAACGTTAATGGCTGTCCGTATCTTGTAGCACAAGTTTGGAATTAATCTCTCTCATGGTTGTCAATCCTGTAGATTGGTTGGGTTCAGAACAAAGAATTTGCCTTCTTTAGCTGTACCCATACGGAAATACGATTGGGGAACTGTTTTACTTCCGGTATATTTTACTATTGAAGACGTCATTTTATTTGTATTGACTTCTGAGGGAAATTTTAAGGCTTCCGCTGTGGTATTCCGTTGCCTTCCGCTCGTTTTTCAACCTTATTTGGCTGAAGACATTTCCTTCTTCAGCTTTTGTTGTATTATGGATACTGCCATTAAACTATCGCAGCAGTCATGATTTCTGTTGTAATAATTGTAATTAATATTAGTTGTTAAAGCACAGAACCATCGGAGTAGATTACGTCACATCGTATTCGAAACAGAAGAGTCTCTACAGATAAAGATAAGAAAATTATTGCATCCCATTTGAAAAAACAAAGTAGCTGATACTGCTTCCGGTTTCACCGGGAGGGACATAAAATTACCATTCAAAGAATAGTTTATATTTATAATTTTTTTTAATAAAATTCCATAACATATTTATTTTCCATTTCTAGAAAACTGTTCTATACAAAATTAGTAGCCAATATTCAGCACTTTGTGTTGAAGCAAGTATTTATTACCTCCACTTCTGCATAATCGGAGAAAAACTGTAAAATTAGATACACCTCCAGCAGGCAGGTTCTATTCCTATTCAACTGCCACATTTCTGTGTCGTCAGTTAGGAATTAGTGTCGTCTACGGGTAAAATGTTAATTAAAACTCAGATTTGTGGGAGATGCGTTAATTGGTATAACGTCAGCTGAGTGAATTATCATGTTAAGGTGGCCATTATTGCGTGCCCCCGGTCTCCCTAGGTTTTGCCCGGTATCGTACATATTCATAATTAATAGTTAGTCGCGGGAGGCTAAATCAAATGGGATTTTTAACCGGATTAGCTTGCGCTTCTGTAACAATAGCGGGAATAAGACATTAACAACTGGAAAATGCAGACTATTACATTTGTCGAATCTGACTTTCTGAGTGTGTCAGTGAAGTCATTTAAGAATGTTTCCAAAAATGTTGCAACTTTGTTTTTCGGAATTTTTAGAAATTTTTAATATATAGGGTGTATAGTGAGGAAGTCCCGGGATTGAAGTATAGGAATACAGCAGATATATGAAATTGAATTACCCATAACAAATACAGCTTATCACTGTTTCGTGTTTTTGAAATACAATTTGCAGCTAGCTGGATAGTTCCTGGAAATTAAAATATACCAATTACTTAAAAGACGAAATTCATTTATTACAGAATGCCCAAATGTTATTCGTTTTCCTTTTATGTTAACAGTTTTTAAGCAGAAACTTGTATTTCCATTTGTAAAATAAAAATCGTAGGTGGCAATTATAATGTCTAGAAACTTATTATTTTAAAAGATATACGCCACACCATTTGTATTTCCAAAGATACCTTAATGGTAAGGTTGTCCGGGCTATGACGTAGTCGCCAATTTAAATTTGACGTTTCCCTAATCATACTGTTAGCTTCTTTAGCAGTTTTTTAGAGACCGATACTGTTGTCTCATAGTTCTCGTTATATACCGAGGAGTCATTCCGGTTGGCTGCTGATGCAAATTTTGTGTGATAAACTTTTTGGTTATTCGTGTGAAACTAGCGTATCTTTTTATTTGTCTTACAGGACTACCTTCAATGCGTTGCTCAGGCGGTAACCGTCTTCTAAATTAAAGTGTTTCGGATTTTTAATAATTTCTAGTGATTCTCAAATAATACGGGGGTGTAATTTATAGTCCAGGCTACTATGTTTATGGATTCGTAGTTTATTCTGTAGTCTTCTTGTCGTTGTAACTGATCGGCTATGTATTCTTTCGTATTTTCAAGTCGTGTTGGCTCAGATGTTCTACAATTGTACATTGGATACTTCTTCCTGCTGTTTCGGTGTAGGATTTGCCACCAGTACATTGCAACTAGAAAATATTTTTTTTCGCATTTTGTATGATCATGTACTATTTTACTAAATTCAAAATCGATTAACAAAGTGGCACTGTGGTGCATAGAAATGTCACTTTACTATATGGCAATGTCGCTGTCAAATTCGAGGTAGCAGATTAGGTTTTGTGTCAGATTGTGTGAAATTCGAGGTTAGCAACCTGCTAACCTCGAATTTGACATAGACTTACAGTGCTACCAACATATTATTGATACGTTTGAATTTCCACAGTCGCCTTTTTTAATGGACATGTGGTGTAAAGCTTTTATATAAATGTTTGTCTAGAAATACTAATACAAAATGCGAAAAACTAGTATACACACTTCGTAAGAAAAGTAGTTTTACTAAACTTATATAGCTTTTTAAGTTATTAGCTCGCTTCGTTTGCTTGTGCTCAATCAAGCTATATTCGTTTAGTAAAACTTTACTTTTCTGTACTTGTTGTGTAATACAATATTTTCTGTAGTCTGGGTAAAGAATCTTTGATAGATGGTATCAATTGTTCGATCTTTCTCATTGTACTGTAGCAAACTCTGATGTTTTTCGTATCCATAACCTTTCTTATTGTATCTGTCACTCCGGACATGCAGGAAAGTCGAGCTTAATTTGTAGGTTTAGGTTCTGTTGGTTTTCCGGTGTTTTGTATGTTTCCCTGCTATCTCGTCGATTGTAGCTATTCCTTCGTAAAACTGTGACAATATTTCAAATTTTGCAAAACAGCCGCTGGGAATCCATCTTCTACGACCACTTGGGGTGTAATTTAATTTTGTCCGCTCTGTTTCACTTTAAATGGAGAGTGTACATTTGGGGGTAAATTACTGCGTTTTCAGTAGCAGAAACCGCTACAGGCAAAAAACGAAAAAACGTGTTGTTAATCCGAGGAAAATGTGATGCGAGAAGGGTAGTAACTTTGAGAGAGTCGCTGTCGTTAATCGAGGGTGTTATCCCATTACTGTCAAAACCGGATAAGAAAGTTTACTTTTCTCGTATATTTAATGTAATAGGGTGTTTGTGTTTTTTGCCGAATGTATTTCGCCAACCCCTGTTGCAGTTTCTGGATGTAGATTTCTATTGAAGCTTTTTATTTTGTCGCTCCGCAGTTAAGTTTGTGGTAGGACAATCGTCAAATTAAACACCTGCCGAATACAACGTGGACGATTTTCACAAGGAGCTGCTGTTCATCTTTTTTCGCGTGCTAGCAGAAATAACTTCCAGTCAGGGACTACGAGGTGCTATCAAACAGAGCTCGTATTGTGCTTTTATGTAATAACGGTGCGTTAGAATGATTGTGAAGTTTACCTATTTATTGACTTTGCGCCGCTGCGTGTCCGCAGAAAATCTGTGAAGCATTAAGAACCCATCAGGTTTTGTATGTTACCGTGCTAGCTGGATTGAAGTAAGAAAACTCGTTCAGGGCTCTTGTTTACTAAATAACATTATGACGTTTCAACTCTTTACTTAGGGGCGCCAACATTTATACCTCGGTTAGCTCAAATCGGAGAATTCACTTTGGTTCAAATATAGAACGGATCAGTAATAACACAGGGATATTATATAAATACATATAATGTTTATAACCGCGTACATTAACAGAAGCAGAATGAATTGTACATTATTAATTAAACATTGATACTTCGGGGATTGGCGTTCGTTTTCCTGGTTTGGACTGCAACCTAGGACACTCGAGGATACTGCAGGCCCGCTGGCGATGGCTTGCTAATACGCACGCCGAATCCTTCAGCGGCGACCCCAATTGGGTCGGATGTCTTGCTTGCAGGTTACGCACTTCGTTTCTTCAGGAAATTGCCACAGCTCTATTGCAGTCTTGGTGATAAGGAGTTGTTTACGGAAGATTACAACTGCGAATTTGCCGGATTATAGAGCAGGTTTTTAAGTGTTACTTACTGCCAAAGCTATATTTATAGACAGCGGGGCGATCCGTGACTATTCCCGGCGTTTCACCTGGGAAGCTGGCGGCGGACGCGGCTTGATTTTGAATGCAGCAGTTGCCTCAGGATGTCCGCTGTTAGGCGAAATGCCTACGTTTAAATGGCGACTCACTGGAGCTATGATGCCTTCCCTTGCGAGGTGTTGGACAGCTTCCAGGGCGTTGGCGGCTGACTTTATAGGCGACCGTCTTAACGAGTAAACTTCAGGTTGCGGCTTCGGGTATGCAGTAGCGGCGATAGAGATCTCGGAATTCTTTAATGTTAAATTCGTTGAAATACGGCCTTCTGGAGTACAATACAAATGTACGCTCTAAACTCAAGCGAATACGGATAAAATATTAACGGCGGTCTAGTTGGACGGATTACAGGAAAATTAAATGCACTTATAGGCTGACAGAAACGCTGTCATCTCCCTAAGGGGTTAGTATACCTGAGTTTATTCTGCGAGACAGAAACATTATCAGGATAAAATAAAATCAGATCGGAATCGGAAGGAAGGTACAGTGAGCGCCAAAAAAGCATTGGTCAGTTTCAATACCTAATAAAAACCCATACACTTCACCTATGGAATCAATAATAATTTCTTTATAAATCGGAAACTTGGGAGTTTTGTTTCAATGTTTGACATCCTCCGAAAGTGACAGTTTGGTGTGCTGTTTCACCGTCAAAAATTGTCGGGGCTCATTTTTTCGAGGAAATTGGTGAAACGGTAACGGTTACATCTCAAAGACATTACATGCTTTAAAGATCTTTTTATTGCAAATAGAGGAGGAGATAGTAAATGAATATTGGTTTCAACAGGACGGTGCTACAAATTACAAATTATACCGCAAGAATTAATACGAATCTCCTACGACAATCGTTTCCAAATAAACTGATTTCTTGCTATGGTAACCTTCATTAGCCCTCGAGATCGCAGGACATAACCACTCCTGATTTTTTCTTTGGGATTACTTGAAGAGCAGAGTATTTACAAGAAAGATAAGAAATCTGGAAGAGCTTAAAATGTTTATTCGGGAAAATATTGAAGCTGTACTGCAGGATATGCGGCAACGTGTGATGAGAGATTTCGGCCACCGTTTAAAAGAGTGCATTCAACAAGAGGGGAGTCATTTAACCCACAGCATTTTTCATAAGTGAATCTCCCATTCTTAGTCTTTAAGAAATAGTTCTGATTAACTGTGTAATTTAAGCAAATAAATTGTTATTACAAATTGAAACTGACCAATGCTTTTTGGCGCTCACTGTATCTGGAAGGAAATCTCAGGATTTTTTTTGGAGCGGCCATGAGTTCTTATTTTATAGGTTCCGTGTGTTATTAGCAGTACACGGGCTCCCTACTTCATGAAAGGGGAGAAACACTCCGTCGGTTCTTCAGTGCAGCTCGCGCATCGGCGCTGGGATTCTGTTGTCTTCTTTTGTCGCGGCGGATAGATTTTAAAGCTTGATAGCGCTATGAATTAAATTCAAATACTTTTTAAGTATGATTAGAATTTTAATTGAAGAGCAAACGTTACAACATTAAAGCTAGCACTAGATAGATATACTATTTTCCGAGTTAGGCTGTACACATAGTGACGTCACTTAGGAAATTGTTAATTTAGATTTCGCCTAGAAATGTATAATTGCTGAATTCATTATGAGCTGGCACGTGCAGCAATAGATTAGCTTTAAATTATTTCCGTGTGTGTTTTATTGCCTTCTTTCCCTGTAAAGGGAATTTGCAGGAAGGGTTTAAAATAATTAAATCCAGGCTTATCAGGTATTATAGAGACATTATACCTCAAATATAAGATAATGGCCAATAAAAACTAAGAAGTATAGCACCTGTACGATCTAGGCAAATTCAATTTCGCAGTTTGGAAAACTTTCCATTGCAAAAGCGCAACTGCGTAGCGTCTTTAAACATTAATTACGAGTTATCTAAAGCACCACAATGCTATTGCTCATGAGCACGCTAATTTCTCCGTTGCAATTAGCGAGCACACCAATTTTTATTGCATTGCTATTTCGTTTTATGGATCATCTTCCTGAGTAAAGCCCCGGTTGCGATTTAAATTAAATAGGTTATGTAATAACAGGCGCGGTGTATTTCCTTTTATGATATAAAAGTTGCTTGTGCTTTAATTACAGTTTTTCCCTGTAATAAAAATCTAGTGCTCGTTGTTGTAACTATCTAACATATTGTTTATTTTCGTTAAGCGCGTGGGACAGTCACCGCAGCTGAAATGTAAGAGATGGGGTAATTCGTTAGCAGCATACTAGATTTCGTTTCTGCTAGTCGCAGCTGCGCTTTGTGCAGAATTTTAAAGCGTCTTATTTAAAGGTTGTTTAACAGCAAGCGTTCTGTTTGGTTATTGTTGGACACAGTCGTGCTCTGCTAAAAACCATGTCACTTTCTAGCACTTAATAAAGGCTTAGAAGTTTTCAACAGTTTGGGAATGTAATTTCGCGCCCTGCAGTCTGTAGTTGAAACACATGTGCGCTTGCCTGACTTTACCCATCGCATTTTAGTAGCTATCTTATTAATAGATTTAGATCTCGAGCGAAGTCCCATTTTGATTCGGAGGTCCGTTTAAGTTAACGCAGCTAGGAAGTTCTACCGTTTTGTGTAACGAACAGGTGTAGGTATGCTTATCAGCTACCTTGAATCTTATATTAAAGTTGATTTTTAAAAGTCAATCTGAGTTCATTTAACAAGTAGCCTGTAAACCTGTATCAAGTTTTGACTAATTGAAGATTGGATTAACATAACAGGTTGATCTTTGAGTTTATGTGTAAATGGATTTACAGGATGTCCCAATATTTTTCGTCATATTTATTCAAATTATATATTCACAAATCAAGTAATCCTAGAGAAATCAGTTATGCGTTGTTTTATTGTTTATTCTAGTTGGCGTCTGTGAGAACCAAAAATAATGGTTTGTTGTGGGCAATTAATCATGGGGAAAGAAAGTCGTGAATGTTTGAATAAACAAATAATCCCATTTTATCATAATGTAGGTGGTGAAGGCAAATATTCTTGTTGGAAATACGTACTTTCAAAGAGTTTGAATTGCCGGGACTACTAGCATAGCAGTAATTGACAGGTATTTAGAAACAGGTACAGTCAAGGAAAGGAAACATACAGGACGACCTCGTTCTACTGCTACTGTTAAGAGAATTCGCAACATTAGGAAGCTGTTTGAAAACTCAGACAAGTATTAAGTTCGTTCTGCTGCAAACAATTTGGGAATTCCTGAAACCACTGTAGGTAGAATTAAGAAAGACATCTTAGGTATATGCTTACGGAGCAAAATATCTGCACCAAAATATACTGAACAGCAGCTACCGAAAGTTGAAAGTTTTTGATGTGAAAACTGATATCGTTAAAAAGTGGAACGATTCTAATAATAGATGACGAGTCTTATTATGTGAATGATCCAGTTCAAGTGCCGGGATTAAAATTCTATCATTGTTCAGATAAAACAACCTGTAAACAAGAAATTAAAGTTAAGGCGAAGGAACATTTTCCAAAAAGACTATTTAGTGTGGCAGGCTCTAAGCAGTGAAGGTAGACGTTCAGATTCATTCGTGTGCACTGGAACCATAAACGGGAGGATTTATCTAGAAGAGTGCATTAAAGCACAGTTAATTCCATTTATAGAAAATCTGTAAAGGGCTCTACCCAGAACTTCCCCCGTGGACATTGTGACACTAAATAATTTTAAAAATCAAATTAAGTTAGGGGTAAAAATATCTTAATAATAAATTAAATCAATTTTCAAATAAAAAAAGCATTGCCGGTGATCGAATTGGAAGGGCAGGTTGATGCGTATGCAATCCCAACATTTAGTGGGATATTGTAAGGAAAATGGGCTATTTCTACCTGCGCTACGGAACACTACTTGAGCACATGCGTCCCGGCTGCATTAAATAGAATATTTTGCGTTGACACCTCTTATTCTGTAAAGCTAAAAGAGCACTTACGCTGTATCTGTTGGATTCTCGTCGAGAGTAAAGTCTAAACTATGTATAAATTGTTACTTTCCTGCATGTCAGTTAAAACAAAAATAAAAATATTACCGGTGGTGCGTCTCGAATTCAGCGCCTGCGAAAGAGTCTATCCATTCGATTTCTTTGAACTGCGGTAGTATACGCTTTCGCTTTCAGAGCCACCGCGACCTTTCGAATTCATGAGTTGCAGCTATATTTAATGTAGCTCACTAATTTGTTGCTCGTTTTTGTATTGTACAATATTTATTCTGTATCTATTGGATCCTATTTTTGGCAATAATAAAGACTGCACTATGTAAAAATTTTTACTTGTATCTATTACTAAGTTAAATAAAAAAATAAACAAAATTTTAGTTGTTTAAGGTACTCACCTTGTATATATTTGTCTGACATTTTCTCTATTTCATGCCAGGTAGATATATAATCTGCGTGCAGAATGTTGTCTTCCTCCAACAAATAGCTTTTGAGTTATGCCGCCAACAGGCAGAAGATCTGGAGAAATCTCGGAAGGTGATTTTTTCGTGATTACAATACCTCCGTCTTTTAGACGAGGGAAGTGAAAAATATAAAACAGAGGATATCATATTACATACAAAGGCACATGCCATTACACCTCAGCAGTCTTAGAAACTTTAAAGACAGAGGATATTTATGTAGTACCCAAGGAGAGAAATCCTCCCAATGTCTCAGGCACACAAGGAATCGTCGCTTCACTTGATGCACTTTTAAAACGGTTGTTGATCAAAACAACATCCTGTTTTTTAAAAACTTGGAGTAACCGTTGCTTATGGCCGTCCTTTGCTGAAGTTATTTTCACAGTTTTCTCGTCCATAATTAAACATAGGAGCCCACTTTGCTGTATCTAGCGACGGGAATTTTTGTCCCAATACATTGTCAAGTTACAGTTAAACCGTTTCAATTTTATTAATGTTTAAAATCGAACTCATTCAACCGGCTGACACTACTAAAGTATTTACAGATTGTCCTCAATTCTTGTTTGTGTACGTATTATAGATACACATCTTCAAAAACATTAAAATTATGTGATGGCAATCCGTCTGTACGACGCTCAGCCAATATTTCATATATTCCTTTTGGTAAAATTATGAATTGTATAAAGATGATATTAATATGTACTTTTTAGTACAGTGGCTATATAAGGACAGTGTGGTCCATTTAAAAAAAGACAGCCATTATGAGTCGTCTTTGCTCCAACTAGCCAGGCCCTTAGGTATTGTTCTGTGCACGGCCTGTTGAATCATGACATAAACGTCATTTTATAGGGACTGGACATTTGTGAAGTTCCGAGATGCTTTAGAGAGCGCTGCAATCGGGAAAATGTGTGCAATGGGAGGTGGTCAAATGTGCAGTGTAATATTAATTTTACAAGAATGTCAATAATATTACTTAAACATAATTAAACGGCAACAGACGGTGTGAAACGTAAGGAATAGCTGCCAGCGATTAAAAATCCTCGTTAACGAGCAACCTAATATCGTAATATAAGTCAATGTGTCCTTTATTATCATCTTTATTGTTATTGTAAAATAGAAAACGAGAATTTACAATATTTTGCGTTGGTCGACACAGAGACTACGTACAAAAGCTCAACAAAAATGGATTTTTTTATACAGGGTGTTTTTGAAATACACGTACAACGGAAGACCGCAAGTTACTTGGCATAAAAATATGATGATTTAACTCAACTTACGTATATAAAGAGTTGCTTAGTTTAGCCGCTAGAGGGCTATAAAAATGATAACCTTTAAAATTTTTTTAACCCCCTGTATAATCACTACCAATTTTTTTCTGAATAGTTACTTTAATTTAAAAGCTATTTTCTCTATTACAAAATTTTCGTTGGGTGAACGGTTTAGCCACAAAAAATATTTTCTAAATCTCTACAAGCCTAGTGTTAAGTTACAATTACTGATTCAGGCTTAGAAAATATTTTTTGTGGCTAAACCGTTTACCCAACTACAATTTTGTAAGAGAGAAAATAGCTTCGAAATGAAAGTAACTATTCAGAAAAAAATTAGTAGTGATTATACAGGGGGTTAAAAAAATTTAAAAGGTTATCATTTTTATAGCCCTCTAGCGGCTAAACTAAGCAACTTTTTATATACGTAAGTTGAGTAAAATCATCATATTTTGGGCCAAGTAACTTGCGGTCTTCCCTTGTACGTGTATTTCAAAAACACCCTGTATAAAAAAATCCATTTTTGTTGAGGTTTTGTACGTAGTCTCTGTGTCGACCAACGCAAAATATTGTAAATTCTCGTTTTCTATGTACAATAACAATATAAAGATGATAATAAAGGACACATTGACTTATATTCCGATATTAGGTTGCTCGTTAACGAGGATTTTTAATCGCTGGCAGCTATTCCTTACGTTTCACATCGTCTCTTGCCGTTTAATTATGTTTAAGTAATATTATTGACATTCTTGTAAAATTAATATTACACTGCACATTTGACCACCTCCCATTGCACACATTTTCCCGATTGTGGGTATACAGCGCTCTCTAAAGCAGCTCGGAAAAAAATTGGTAGTGATTATACAAGGGGTTAAAAAAATATGGATGGATAATTTATTGTGTTTTTAAACAGCCGATAATTTTCGAAATTAGGGTTTATTTCACAAAAAACTGTAGTTTACTGGTACAAACGCATGGCCAAAAATGAATAAAATCTATCAAAGATCTACGAAGAGATTAAAAAACTGATTCTGCAAAATTGTCCAATTAAATACGGATGGGAGTTGGGCCTGAAATAATATCCAAAAGGCATATAGGTTCGCAGAGCATTTAAAGAATATATTCCAGCCACACACTGGAGAAGATCCACAAGACTGGACTGAACCAGAACAAGAAGATGTTGCCATCAGACCTACTTCACCAAAAGAAATTTCAGGCAAAATTGAAACAAATATCAATTTACGAAAAGCCCCTGGCTTTGACCTAATGACTGGTGAAGTCCTTAAAAAACTCCCAAGAAAAGCCATAGTTAAACTTGCCAGTCTCATTATCGCATCCTTCATATTGATGTATGTTTCTAAATTGCGGAAGGTCGCTGAAGTCATCATGATTTCTATACCAGGAAAACCTCAGCATGACGTTTCATCGTACAGGCCCATATCGTTGCTGCCAGTGATTTCGAAACTGTATGAAAAATTGTTCCTTAAGAGACTAAAGCCCATAATAGAAGAGAAAAACCTGATACCCTCTCATTAGTTTGGCTTCTGGGAAAGCCATTCGACTATAGACCATGTTCATAGAATCGCAGATACTATCGAGAAATCAGTAGAAGAAAAGAAAGTCTGTTCTATAATATTCCTTGCTCAGGGTTTCGATAAAGTCTGGCACGAGGGATTAATTCATAAACTGAACACGTTCCTGCCACGACAATATTCCCAACTTCTAAAATTCTATCTATCAGAAAGGTATTTCAGAATTAAGCAAGAAGAAGCCTACCCTCCAAGAAATGAAATTGTTGGGTCCAGTACTCTACCTATTATATACTAGCGAAATTCCAAATCTTGAATATGAAACAATAGCAACGTTTGCTGACGACACAGCACTGATGGCCGTAGGAGAAGACAATGCAGAAGGCGAAGAAAGGTTACAAATATCTATTGACCAAATAAGCACCTGGAAGAGGAAATTGCGTATAAACTACGCTGGAAAGTTCATATCAAAAAGAAACACGAAGAGCTTGGTATCAAATTTAAAAAAAAATGTAGTGGCTACTTGGAATAAACTTCAAGCCGTCCTTATACAATAAGCTGCTACTCTACAGGCAGATCTTGAAACCTACTTGGACATATGGCATTCAGCTCTAGGGCTGTGCCAGTAAGTGCAACATTGAAATTATCCAACGGTTCCAAAACGAAGTATTAAGGAGCATCACAGATGCATCCTGGTACTGCAGAAACAAAGAAATTCACCGAGACTTTCAAATGGATGCTGTTGACCAAACCATCTCCAAATTTGCCAGTATCCATGAACAACTACTACTTCTTCAGGCGAATATCGAAGCTATCCATCTCCTCGACAACACCGATATAACAAGAAGACTCAAGAGGACAAAGCCCTTTGAGCTAGTGAAATAAGTGACAGTGAAAAGCAGAGTAAAGTGCGGTATAGTTGCTACATACTAGTGTTAGTGTAGTTAAGATCTCATACCCTAAGGCAGACTAGTGAGTTGGACCGTAGTTAAGAAAGTTTCAACTGTAGTCAATCTCTAGCGGCTAAACTAGGCAACTTTGTATATAGGTAAGTTGAGTTAATATATCATATTTTGACCAAGGAACTTCTGGTCTTCCGTTGTACGTGTATTTTAACACGCCCAGTGTTGAAGTGTAAACTGAAGCCTGAGTCACTTTGAACACTGATCTAAATAGTAGTACTAGTCTGCTGTCGGTATCATGAAATAGTTGTTTTAATTCACAGTGTTTGTATACTCTAAGCTGTAATTAAAGTATAACTTCTAAAGTTATCTTTCTTTAACACTCGCAATACTAAATCTCAATAGGTTATAATTATATTCATGATCAAACCCTTGTATGTAACACCAGTTAATTTGGAGGAACAGAATATTCAGTGTTGCATAGCCCATAAGTTCTCTTTAACTTGATGCAATAATCTTTGGCATTGAGACATTTATATTAGTGATGGGTATAACCGGACAATTTTCATAACCGAATTATTTGCATTCGAATAATATTAATAACCGAATGGTTATTTGAATAACCATTCGAATCAATTTTTGCTCTCGATTCGTTTCGATTAAGTCAGCCGGTTTGCCGGTTGGCGGTTCACCGTCATCTGCATCGACATCGGTTTACCGTCATCTGCATCGACATCGTAACTTGCAGATAGCAGAGGAACCAAAACATAATATGTACGGTCGGCGCCTTAGAAATAGGGACACGTAATATGTTCTTCTAGTCTTTGGAGTATTCTTGCTCTGGTTACTTCATTAATGTGAGATGGCATTTCATAATTGACAAACAATAAACAATCTGACGTAACAATTAAAACCATAATAACTGTAAAAACCCAGTTTCTACACTTAAAAAATACATGCAAAATATATCATAATAGTGTATAGTGCCCGATTTCTAAGGTGACGACCGTACATTATGTTTTATCTATTGGAAATTAAGAGGTATTTATTAAGAAGTGTAGAAAGAAAGAACTATGCGGGACTGCATGCTAATCGCAATAAAAACAGTGGTAAAACGTTTATCTTTATCGATCCGGCGGGTTAAAGGCGCCGCCTCTTGTTTTGAAGCTTTGGAGGTGTAAGCAAATAAAAAATTGTTTTATAGCTTGATGCGTTTGCAGTTTTTAGGCGTTCAGGTTTCAAGTCCCCAGAATTTGATATTTTTTATGATACGAGGTAGGTACGCGATAACCAAATTGTGTTTTCAGTACAACCTGCTTTGTTTATGAGTTATCAAGTATTTATATTTACAGAATTTTGAGCACTGCGTAGGTCGCTTAGATATGGCACGTAGTACCTTTGAATAGAGGTTTTATATTCAAAGCGTAGTACGTATCAGCATGAGGTTATTTTTCATTCGAATACTTGGAACGAAAACCGAGTTACATAGGTTATTTCAATAACCGGATAACCGGTTATTTTTCATTCGAATAAGCCCATCACTAATTTATACAGTACTAGCGGACCCGACAGGCGTTGTCCTGCCCGAACGTTGGTTTGCCTACTATTAGCGGGTTCAGCAAACGTTTTTTCGATATTCGATTTTTTTATTTTAAAAACTATTGGGGGGGGGGGGGGTAAAATTTTGGGATTAGTGTTCTGATATGCGAGAAATCTCAAACAAATTTT
Source organism: Agriotes lineatus (assembly GCA_940337035.1). Classification (NCBI taxonomy): domain Eukaryota; kingdom Metazoa; phylum Arthropoda; class Insecta; order Coleoptera; family Elateridae; genus Agriotes; species Agriotes lineatus. The sequence continues at coordinate 48,649 of CALNHX010000622.1, read as the reverse complement.
AAAAAAATTGTCAAAAATTTTTTAAAAAAATCCTAGAACTCGATTGCAGCGCCACCTACAGGGTCCAATTGTGAATATAAACTATGCAGGAACCCACTCCAACACACACACTAAATTTCATTAAATTCGGTCAAGCCGTTTAGGAGGAGTTCAGTGACATACACACGTACAGAAGAATTATATATACAATAAAGATATTGTAGCGTTTGATTTGGGATAATGCGCAATTTTCGCAAAAAGTATTCTACTTTAACTCGTTGACATTTACTTACGCAAACGAAAATTCAGCATTCGCTTATACAGAAGTCTGTAGAATTTTAAGAGGATTATTTCGTTCCACGTGATATTGGGGCTACTTTCAATAATAAAGGACTTCGAAGCAATTTTGTGTGACTATGTGTAATTACGTGAACTCAAAATGGCGGATATCTCAACAGCCAATCAGAAAGCCTCCCAAAATTGACCACACTGTCCTTATAAAGTCACTGTACTGTTTAGGACATTGTAACACTGCAGTGGTAGCTCAGTGGTAAGCATCCTGGCTACTGATCTTAGAGTTGCTAGTTCGATTTCCGATCCGGGTGAGGTTTTTAAAAATAAAAAAAAATGTGGATGAAAACCTATACAGAATGCCATCATTCGGAAGTGACGTAAAGCCGTAGGTCCCATGGTTACTACGATGTGTAGCATGTCAAAGATCCCTTGCTAGGGTTGGAACTTCTTAGTTTCGGCAAAATTCTAAGTAGGACTTTGACTATATGACCAAAGTAGTTGGTGTTTAAGGTAGCTGGTACTCCACATGCCTAGACCTTGTCCGTAACAAACAAACAAACAAACAACACTACAGTGACTTTTATACTAAAAATTATATAAATTCCCGGCTGAAATGCTTTACACAAGACATCACACCTACTACATATATTTATGTTTCTGATTAACTTTCTTTGCGTAATGACTGGTATCAAGGCGGTCGATATTGTTCCAGGCCATGACAGTGGGCCTATAAAGTGACCTTTGGAATGGCCTACCATAATCTGGCAACATGGCTTTGCCAACCTTTAACAAAAAGTTATTAGTTTTTGTCACTAAATGAACAATCTGACCGTGCACTATTCCTGTAATTGTGATACATATCAGTTGAAAAAAATCTATAAAATCACTGTTATTTACATTGTAGTGCCCCACTTCAATGTAATATTCGATTTAAAAACAATTCCTAATAGGTAGGTACCTAATTTTCCATTGCTACTAATTTTGACTCTATCTAAAACAGTAATTTCTTCAAAATAACTTGCTTGTAAGGTAGTGATATAGCGGTCAGAACAAGTCTGTTCATCTTATTACCCTTTATATCAGCTCTTTTAAAGTGCTTTTCATACACATTACTAGCCTTTCAAATGCGCCAGTCCTCTAAATGCAAAACTTCTTTTCTTGTTTGTGCCACCGTTCCATTAGATGGAAACTTCAACAAGCTAACATAATTATGGAGCAGCTGGTGAAGCGTAAGTTGACTTGCAGCTTGGTACGAAACAGTTCAAAGGCAGTTTTGTAACTTATATGAACTGCCTTGTCAAAATAGTTTTTAATGTCAAATATATTTCAAACAAACGAAACTTAGTGTGTCTTGGAATGGCCTAGCACACAATCTGACAACAGAGCCAGTGTCATGGCCTGGAACAATATAGACCGCCTTGCTGGTATACATGTAATACCACCAGGGAGTATTAATCACTACGTATTAAAGAAATTCTAACAATCACCGCTCACGCCACGTTTTTGCTAATTACAGCGGCGGCTGTTCATTATCGTTTGTTCTTTTAATTAATAAAATTCTGATGTGGGCGTTTCGTTTATCTTCGGCGAAAGCATCTCGCGAATCTATTGGATGCTGATTGTGGAAGCGATTATAAGGTCGAGAACGCCGGAATATTGATTAAAAGACAGTTCTCTTTATTTACAAATTTTATAATAGAGTGAAAATTGTCCCGTAGGAACCAATTTAGCTCATCGGAAGTGCCTACAGTTTATTCAATAAGGAGGCTTCAAAAATTTTATGTATATTATATTTATGCCTCAAATTGTAAAGATACCTTCACACAACTCATCACTGAAAGATATATGAATAATATTTATACAGCGTGTCTCAAAAATTGTGTCCATCCTTTATCCGTCACATACTACTAACCAATATGACTCGAAATCCACAAACAAAATTTTTCTGTTGTAGTTATTTTTGAAGTTATAAGCGTATGGAGTTGCGTATACAGATTCTTTTTTTATAATGTTTTTTCCAAAAATTTCGGTGTGAATCATTTAAAACGATTCAAAGTTAAATAAAAAATTTGTTGAAATCAATTTTTTAACACAAATTTTATAGTTATTAAGGTACCAAGAGCATTATGAGTAAAATAAGAGCCCAAGATTGTTAGTGTACTAACCGAGGGCCTTTGGCCCGAGGTGTGTACAACAATCGCGGGCTCTTAGCGCATAATGCCCGTGGTGCCTTCAACGTTTTATGTCCTACCAATTTTCTTAGCTAATTCATATTCATATTCAATTCATATAATTACTATGATATAGTATTTAAGATTGATCTAGTTAGCTGTTCTAAGTTAGATTTGTGACATTAGGTGAGCTGTCATTAATTTTCATTGTGACAGTGGTGCATAATAAAGTTGTATCCATGGAAATAAATACTGTTAATTTTTCATAATAACCCTAGTGTTCTTATGAAGAAAATAATTGCCTTGGAGCGTTATTTCGTATCTAAGTTACCTTAAAATAGAGTCATTAATTTCAATTAATGTACTGGTAGGACATAAAGAAAATAATGGGTATTTTCAAACTTCGAATCGCATCTGGCAACTATGGAAGTACCGGGTGACTATAAATGATTGTGATTTTTTTTTCTTGGATTGGTACTGTTTATGTTGGTGGCATTGTAAATCTATCTCAAATTTAATGTTCGAAGGTTAGGTTTTTCGTCATTCTGTGTCAAAACTGACGCAAAACCTAACCTGCTAACCTCGAATTTGACATAGACTTACAGTGCCACCAACATAAACAGTGCCAACCTAAGAAAAAAATCACTGTCATTTATAGTCACCTGGTACTTACTACTTACGTAAGTATTTACATTTATGTTTTTATAACCCAGGCCATGAAAGTGATTATTCAATGTTTTCATCTTTATAACTAACTTATTTGTCATTTTGACAGAACGTAAATAGTGAAAAAATTGCATACGTTTTACTCCTAAACCTTGTATACTAACAGAGAGCACCTCGACGTAATACTTGTGTTGGGTGATCATGTACGAAACGCTGAAGCTGCAGCTAGAGAGTACGCTGAAAGTTATCCGAAAAGAAGATAGCCATGTAGAAGAACCATCAGAAGATTGGAAGATAGATTGTTAGCTACGGGTCAGTTCGAACCACAAACACCCCAATGAACAATTTTCATCACTGCAAGTAACTGCTAAGTTTTATAAGGGTGTTATTAAGGTTGTGAGTTTATATTGGAGGTTTATAAGATTACTAAATGGTTGCGAAGTTTTATAATGGGTATGTAAAGGAACTAAAAGGCCCAAGAGCTTTAGATTTTATAAAGTGGCAACAGAAACGTTTCCATCACCAACTTAAATCACTTATAGTAACGGTTACTATAGGTTATCTAATGAGGTTTTATAATAGTTGTAGTTACCAATTTATAAAACCAATAGTGTTCAGTTCCCATATAGGTGTCTGCTGTGTTACATATAAATCTTACTGTCCCCATAGTAATAGCAGTTACCTTTATAAAACTTGGGCATTATTTGTGTTCAAAAACACTGCAATAAAACTTCAATATATATGTTGTTTTTGTGGGTTTGTAACCACGGTTCCTCTTACTAACCGATTAGTAACGTTTAGAGACACTGCGTTAACAAATTGACACAGTTGATTGGCATTCATAGCCAGAATATACGACTATAGACATTTGCGTACTTTGGTGTTTAGTGGAAAATGGAAAAACTAAGTTGAAAAAGTAAAATCCAGTAGTACTTATCGTCGAAAAATTAAACGAAATTTGTGTTAAATCCTGCATTCTGTACCATCAGTACCTATCTAATTTATAGGTTATGGCGCGGAATAATATTTGAGGTTATGATCCTTGCAGACTTTCATAAACTTGGAAGTTATATCATGAGCCTTGTAGTGACGGCTCTTACTTTAGATTATCATCACCCGTGGTAATGAACGTTACCATAAGTTATATAATAACACTTCGGGTAACTTGAAACGCCCTAAAAAGTTATATAACAACACTTTAACGCCGTAATGTTACCCAAATATATTGCTATATAGCCCCTATTAAGGAAACTATGCCTTCAACGTCTTTCTTTTATATTACAATGATATTTACTATACTCAAGATCTCTTATCTATTCGGGCTGGGTTCATCAAATCTAGTATGCTATTTACTGTAGCAATGAAACTTTATAACCTCAAATTCTTTGAATTAATTTAATGTTTAAATGTCAAAGTTTACTTTTCAAATTTTCTACACCAAGGTGTACTGACAATTGTGCTTTTACATTTGACGTTTAATATTAATTGACTTCTCTCGATAATTATTGCTTTAGTTTTTGTTACTTACTTTCAAAATTGACAGTATTCAAAACTTCAATGTCAACTTAATTTAACAAACCTGTTTTCTATTGCTTATGTCCTTACCACGAACAACACTCACCACTAACGCCTTTCTTGAACAGATTACAACATCCAAAACACCCAACAGCTAACCCTTCCTTGGTCCTGTCAACTGATGCAAGCTCCAAACTCCTGCTTCTGCTAGTGTCAGACGTCACAACAAGCTCCTACATTTAGCCCTGCAAGTTACTGAAAAAGAACACTTTTCCTAGCTGCTACTGCTCTTTCTGGTACAACCATCACAGCTATTGGCTCCTCTTGTATGCCTGTACCATCAATCCAATTCCCGTCAACATCCTACTTGCTCGTTCACGTCCAAACAACTCATCTGCCTCCAAAACCTCGTCCTGGATACTGCTGCAGTTCACAATCCTGCTATCTGGTACTGGCAACCCCCTAAATCTGCTCTTAACACGATCTATTGTCCTGGTAAGTTACTCTCCTTCTGTTATATTTTCAAATATTAACTTTGTCCCATTTATTTCAAGTACGCTGACGGCTCAAACTCGATGTACCAAGTATCGATCCAATTCTTCACACAACCAATATGAAATTACTTCTTATTATTTGTAGTTTAATACAATAAATCCATTTTCCATCGATGATTATTAATTTTTGTAAACCAATATTACAATAACTGTTTTTCTTTGCTTTTTGTGTTACTATTCACAATACCATATTTTATTTAAATAATTTATGCAGAAATTCCATTTAATTTTCAATATTTAATTTTCCATAAATTTTATTACATCTGCATTTATGAGTACTTATTTGGTAACTGTTTTTATAAACAAATTTTTTTTATCTACTAGTAACCATTATTTATGCACACTATTTAATTAATTTAAATAATAATAACAATACATCATTTTCTTAACAAACACAATTGTCGATGTAACCTTAGTTTGAATTTAATTTCCTTAATTATTAATTTCAATGCATTCAAATCAGTCTACCAGTATTTTATGAATCCCAATGAATAATGCAACCAGAGTTGATTTTCATCAATTAATGTTAAAATTTTATCTATTAAGACTCAATTTCTGTAACTGTCCAAATTTATTCGTTCAATTTTCAACATTCCTTTATTATGATCTCTGTCCATATCATGTATCATAACAATATATAAAGGTTTCGGTGTATTTACAAGCACGTCAGAAGTTACATATTAGTTTTATAATGTTCCCTTGGCTCTTTTATTTATACATCAGTCATATTTTTGGTGCATTTTTGGACACCATATTGGTATTGTTTAAAAAAATGTAGAATAATACATTCAAAATGCCATATCCACAGCATAATAATGCATTTTTCTTCAAGACTCGACTTGGTAAATTATTCTGTATGCATTTTTATGAAGAAGTGATAAATTTCAGAAACATGCAAAATTTATGTTTTTTACTGAAAATCTAAACTATTTTTTATATTGGTGGCGCTTTAAGTTTTTATAGGTACAAATGCAAATTATACAGTCCAGAAAGAATTGCCGTAAAATTTTAGCCATGATAACTGTCGTACAATCTCTTTATCAGTAAATATATGTTTGTATATAGCATAAGGAATTGAAGGAAAAGAAGATTAATGTTGGAACACAAAGTTATACCTACTTAATAATTTACTTAACTACACATAAAGAGAAGTAGTATAGAAGATATTGCTAAGCGCAAGAGCAAGCGGGATGTCCAATACACTGATAAGATTGCCTAAACATTCTTGTTACCATTATAGAGAATGTTTATAAAGGTTGTGGAAACGTTGCCGTCCCTTGACTAAAAGGCCGATAAGAAGCCTATAAGAGGTTATATAATGGTAGCAGTTACATCTCTAACACTTGTTCTTATAAAACTTAGAGTTATATAAGGGTACCAAACAGTGGTCACGGTAACCCATATAGAACCCGCCATTTAAGCTCTTTAAGACGTATACCGGGTGTCAACGAATTTATTAGACAAGTCATAACTTCTAGAGTATTAGGTGTAACAAAATGAGATTTGGTATAAGTAAATGGTATAGGGAGAGGAGAGTTTTCACATATTTTTCAATTTCCGGTAACTTCCGGTTTCACCGGAAATGGCTCCCATTTTGAATTTTTAAATGAAACACCCTGTATATTTTTGCATATTTGGATTTCTGAGATAATTGTGGATCAGCATGTGACATTTTAAAAACTTATCCATGGCACACTTGGCAAAAGTAAATAAATTATTACCCAGTATTTTGCTTAGAAATATTTAACTTATGAGCTTATTTTTAATCCAAGAGCAAATAAATTAGTATCGTTAGATTCGCCAAAAAATCCTCTTTTCGGAAAGTGCTTGTCAAAAAAGGGTCGCCATTTGAAAAAAAATAGTTAAACAAGAAAACCTGCTTTTGCCAACTTGTCTTATTCCTATCTATCATACTAATCACTCAAACTTTGCGATTGTAATTTTCTGACATCACCTGAGGTCTTAAGATTAGTTTGCGTCTGATCATGGCCACCTAGATGCCATATTAAAAGTGGCTCTAAAAAAATCAAGTAGGCTTAAAAACTTTTTAAAATGTCACATTCTGATCCAAAATTGTCTCAGAAATCCAAATATGCAAAAATATACAGGGTGTTCCATTTAAAAATTCGAAATCGGAGCCATTTCCGGTGAAACCGGAAGTGACCGGAAAGTGAAAAATATGCGAAAACTCTCCTCTCCCTATACCATTTACCTATACCAAATCTCATTTTAATACACCTAATACTCTAGAAAATATTACTTGTCTAATAAATTCGTTGACACCCGGTATAGTGGTAACAGAGAGGTTGTCAGCAACAATGTATATTACCAAAGGTTTTATAAGTTGGTGACGGTGATATTTCGAGAACCTTTATAAAACAAAAATTGTTCATTGGGACCTGATAGAAGCCGACTAAGAGGTGTAATAGTGGATGTTGTAGAAAATGTTTCAGACTTAGTGAAAGAAAATCCCAGATTTTCAACGAGAAGAATTGAAGGCATAACTGGCGGTTGCCATTCTTCAGTTAATCGAATTCTACTCGAAGAGCATTTTCATCCTTTCCAATTTACTAAGACGCAGGCGTTAGTAGAAGGAGATTTTCATGAACGTGTTAATTTTAGTAACTTGTTTTTATGGCAAGACGAAGCAATCTTTTCGAGGAGCGGCTATTTTAATCAACACAATATGCATGTTTATTCGGTAGAAAACTCACATGTGAACCATGAATCGTCACACCAACATCGCTTTTCGATCAATGTGTTGGCAGGCATCATAGGAAAACGACTTTTGGGCCTAGTATTTTTACCAAACAGATTAAATGGCGAGATTTTCTTAGATTTTCTTTCAAACACTTTAGAAGACATGCTAGATGATCCCCCTTTGGCTGAAAGAAGGGAGATGTGGTTACAGTTAGATGGGGCTCCACCCCATTTTCTAGCTGGTGTTCGACAGTGGATAAACGAACACATTCCAACCCCATGATTTTTTCGTCTGGGAACATGTAAAATCCATTGTATACAGAACACCCGTAGAGAACGAAGATGTTTTACGAGGGAGGATACGACAGGCATTTAGAGATGTTACTCCATTAATCTTAGAAAATGTATATAACAATATTCGTAGAAGAGCTCAGGCCTGCTTAGATGCACAGGGTCGAAATGATGAATAATTTTTGTTGATTCCTATAGAAAGGCAATTGTTAGGAGTATCGCTCCGTGATCATAAGCGAAACGTGGAGATCAGGAAAAGAGCAAAATCCTAACTCAAATCGTAATGGGCAAGCCACATTATAAGATGTACTGACAACCGATAGAGCAAAAAGATCTTGGATGGTGGCCAAGGACCGACAAAAGGAAAAAGGAAGACCGAGAACTTGCTGGTATGATGATAAAAAGGCGATTGCGGGCAGCACATGGAGTAGCGATGCTCAAGAAAGAACACGTTGGAGAATCATAGCAGAGGCCTACGTTCAAAATTAGATCAGTTAAAGCTGATGATGATGATGATGATTTTGAAGTTCTACACAGGATTTTTGTTCGCTACGTATACACAAATACTGCGTAAAGCTGTCGTTAACCAGCGTCAGTAAAGTAAGCTTTCATAGTTTCGCTTAGAAGACTTTACTGGACAAACCGTATTAGATAAGTGCATTATGATGGCGCTCTATGGCGCTTTTGATTTGCAAGCCTACCATCTGTAAGGACAATTGTTAAATTTAGCGCTTCTCTGCATTTTTCTGCATTTTTAGCTTAGATTTTAGTCCTTTTCTCAGTTCAGTCATGCCTAAATTAAAAGTTCAGTAGCTTTTCAAAACCAAATTCTGTTTGTTTTGAATATTAGCATCTCTCAGCGTTCTACGGACTCGTTGTATTTTTAGCTTTCGATTATAACTTATAATATTCATCAAGAAACCATCGATAATATGCATACTACTTATTGTATTACCCCTGATAATAGGTCAACACATAAAGTTGCCAAACGTTGCAGATTTGGAAGTGTGGTGTACAAGTAGAGCAACAAAACATCTACAGAAGAGCAAGAGTATATAAATTTCTTATCTAAATAAAAGATATGACTTTTCTTTAATATTTTAAAATTATATTGTAATCGTTCACTGCCCATAGCAATTCTGATGCCTAATTAACTAAATGAATAAGGTTAACATGAGCACAGAACTAAATATTTTATTTATTGCAGGATAATCAATACTTTACCATTAATAAGTGCACTTGATGTGAGCAGCAGGAACCAATAATTTAAGGGATAAAAGTTAGCATAAAGTAAAGCAGGTTTCAGAAGGGTTACGTTCAGAGTTTCAGATATGATAAATGTTCAGAATTTAATTTGTAACTGACGGATTTGAGTTTATTAATAACAGACATAATGTGAATAAAATGTTACAGATTGATTTGTTAAGTACAGAAAGAATACGAGCGTTATGTATTAAAAGTGTAAGCCAGAAAACAGCAAATTAGCTGAAAGGTAAACGAAAGAGTGCTAGCAAAATAGTGATAGCAATAGAGCAATGAAAAATGGAAGGCAACCTACTGAAAAACAATTAGTGAGACGCTAAAGAAACTCTAAGTTTATCAGTACATTATAAACAAAAGTAATTTAAAAGCAGAGCAAAGTGTAGTGACATTTATTCCAAGAAAAAGACAGTTTTAGTAGTTAGGCAAAGACATGGCATCAAAACTGTAGTCCATAAGGTCAAACATGTTATCAATCCTAATTTCTTTTATAAACATTAAAAATCTAGTTGCTAAGTGACGTGATAGTCTTTTGTCATTGATTGCCAAACAAGCTTGTAAAATTTGTGTTGAGGGCAGATTGAGCTCCACATTTCATTGCATAAAATTATAAATAAAACGTCTTTTTTTTAATATCAGTTGTGTGTAAAGTTCTTCACTAGTGTGCAGGGTATCTGTTGGTATAGTTTTCCAAGTGTTAAGAGGTCCGATAGTAGCAGTTTAGGCAGCAGCAAGATTCGTCCACGTGCGACTAACTCCGAGGGCTCATTTCCATAAGGGAGCAGCATCGGCCAGCAAGAATTTTGTGTTCAACGTGTAGAGCCGTTCCTCCTGAGTGCCTGCATATTGAGTTTCAGAGCAGGAAGCAACCACGAAAATTACCATCGTCAAACAGTCCCCAGAAAATGTATCCCGTCTACGAAGCAGCCCTTTCACCTGACGCAGCCTTGCCATTTTGGTGTTTTAAAATGCAATTTTACGCTAGTTTACACTGACAGATTATCTTGTTTACTGAGTCAAATTTGAAGGTTATTTGTACGTCAGATGGGAATGGTGCATTTGCCCTAATAATTTTAAGTAATTGTAATACAAGTTATTTTTCATACAAAGCCTCCTATTAATTTTATGAACCGACACCCTGAGTTAAGTTTTGTCCATGCTCACCGGCGCTATGCCCGAATTTATTGCAATTAGATGAAATAAGGAACGAACAATAAACCATTTATTAGTGGTAATTATTATTACACTCTTTTAATTTGCCCTGAGTTTGACAGGCAGGTTCGTAATTGAATCTAATACAATTTATAAAGTGTAGTATCATTTGCCACAATTATTTTATTTAAAAGCACTATGATTATATTATTAAGCGAGGGGCTATTACAATATCAAGTTTCCTTAATAACCATGTACAATAACCTAAGTTTTATTATAAAACGCAACTCTGGAAATCATACATAGAAAAGTTCCGTCTACTTCATTTCACGAATCAAATAGTAGTAGGAAATAATGTGTTATCTTAACCGCATTGTACATTATAAATTCATTATATACTCAAAGCACGAGCCGTTTGCTTTCTCAAGTTCGCTTACGACTGCTACTGCACCGATTCGCTGAAAAATTTCCTGTGAATGGAAAGTTAACTTGTACAATTTGCAAAACACTTGGCACTTGGCGGACCCTTCCACTGACAGCGATGACCGAGTTTCAAACTAAATTTAATCAACATTTGTCAAAGCTTCAAATACTCGATGTAGGACTTAGTCAACAGATTTTTAAAAGTTGGTATGCTTTCGCACCAAGACGAAAATTTTGGACAGCTTAAAAGCGATGAAATGAACACAAAAAATGTACTTCTTCAATATCCGGTACAATTTCTTAATACACAGTTTAGATATAAATTTTGTATGGGTCCATAATTTTACATTTTGAACAACTCTTTCTGATGACATTTTGTCGTATTTAAAACAGAAGGGGTACTTTACATGAAAAAATCAATTGTTTTTAGCTACCCTCGTGTGGGCTTATGAAGACCAATCCAACATTTTCGTATTAAGATTTTCAAATCAGAATTGTACAAGGAATATCGCTACCTGGAGCTTTTGTATACACCCTGTATTGGCTAACTCCAAATAACAATTGAAGCAACTGCAATACTTTTCAAAAATGATTCCCTGGATCGATTAAATGGACAATGAATAATTGTTCGCAATATGCACTACAATTTTTTAGAAATGGAAATAATTTCTGGTCAAAACACTGACAAGGAATCTATTTCAAACTTTTTGCATATCTAAATGTGATTACATTTTTCGCTGTTGCATGAAGAAATTTGTCGTTTCTTTTGAGCCATAGGGCACCCTACTTGATTAACGAGAATATTATTTCAAAGCATTGTAGACAAAAATTAAATATGCATAATCACGACTGGGCTTGTTATTTTCGTTCAAGTTTGTCACGGAACGTTTTTGATCAATGTCAGAGGTGCAAGAGTTTATAGCGTGTACTGTTTAATGTCAAACAAGAAGTACACTCTTCACGTACTATTGCTACCAAAAATAAACTATTAGAAGGTTTTTTTAGCTGTGCGAATCTGAATTTTTAATTGGCAACTGAGATGTGACATTCAAATTATTTTATCTACGATAGTGTGTAAAAGTACCTTTTAGTTGGCAGTTTTAAGTTTGTAAAACGACTGTTTAATAACATGTTTTCATTAGTTTACGTCGCCAGTAGTAACGTGTTTAAAAGATTTCATTAGGCACGTTGTCAGTACCAACGTGTTTTAAAATTTTTAAACACGCAAAATTACGACCAGTTGCTGGTAATCCTAATTTACATTTATTTTTTTTTAATATTTACCGTGTTTTCTAAATTCTATCGTAGATAAAATATTGTACGATACACATGCGTAAAGTATCTTTAGTCACTCGCGTTTTAATTCTACCCTACTCGTGCCTAAAGAGTAGCTTTACGCACTTGTATCGTAAATTACTATTAAAATGTTACTGTCAATCACGCTTAAAGTACGTTCAGTTTCAAAAGCTAGGATTAATTCTTGCTTAGAAAACGGTGCAACTATTCAGAATATTGCACATTTATTTAGCTTTATAGTTATTTTATATTGTAACTTCTGATATTAAGGTTTGATATAACATGTGAATAATTTTAACCTGTTATATGACAGTTAAGGTCACTTAATCAACCAAAATAATAAAAATACATGACTAATGGATTTAGAAGCTGTCCTAGTTTTTTGTGGTACCAATAGTAAGTATTTCTCGTAGTTAACATAACTAATGCAAAGCAACTTTGAGCGGACTCCAAAAAGTGAATAATGTTCGTCCTCGTTGTTCCAGCAAAATTTTAAGGTCGTATTTAGTAGTTCTTTTAATGGAATTAGTGATACAGATAATCTAACTCTGAAACGTTATTTTGAAACTGGAGTGCTTTTAAGTGGTTTGTTTTTTCAAGGCAATGCTAATATTTTGCCGCAGTAGATACATCTCGTGACTGAATTTTTGTTATTGTGTATTGTCGTATTTAAAGACAATTATAAAATACTATTGGCTTTTAAATCATCTTAATTAAGCCAGAAAGTGTCATTTAATATAAGGCAAATGCTCGGATGTGGTTGGCACAGAAATGTAAATGGTTAATTCAGTAGAAACGGCTATTGCCGTTTTATTACAATTCATGTATAGAACTTAGGTCTCCCGGCAGGTTCAGCTTCAAGCTGAAGTTTGAGCAGCAGTGTAGCATCTGTTGTCTGTTAAACTCTAGTAATAATTGTTGCACTTTAATTACTGAAGCAACCAGCACCGAATTTAAAACTACTGGTGCAGTAAGCTATCCACCTATATAGAAATTGCTGGCGTTTTGACATACAATTTGAAGACCTCGAGCTGGAGATGAGGAGGGGGTTGTAATATTGATATTCCGTTTTTTAAGTAATCAACACAGCTATTCAGTTTAAATTTACTTACACTAAATGCGTTTTTTTGGAGTATCTTCCTTAAGAGAATAAGTTTTGGCAGTTATTTTAAAACTTAAACATGTTAACCGTGAACGAATGTCAATTGACTGCAATATTGTAAAATAAAAGTAGCAATAGAATAAGAGGATTGTTTTAAAAAATTAAACTACGGATTTGTCTTTCCAAGTGAAAACATGCAAAACCAATTCAGGCTCAAATGCATAAATTAAAAAATTTCATAAGCTTTGTAATCTACGATATAAAAAATAAAAATATATGTAAATGTTGATACAGTTTATGTAACAAGACTAGCACTATGCAAGGAAAATAGATCAACGCTGTTACTACTAATCACCAATATAGGAAACATAGAAACGTTGCTTCCTGAAAAACCTTCAGTTCTGTGCAAACATGAATACGCCGAACAAAACAAGAAAGGATGAATATCCTAATAAATTCTAAAGAATCAAGCTGAACGGGATATTATGCCAAGCTACGAAAAATAAACTAATTGAAAATCACCAAATTTATACACTAGAAATACAAAAGAAAAACAAATCTGAACAACGTACAAAAACTACAACTGTAATAGCTCAAAATTAAAGTAAATATACCTACTAAAACAAACCAATAATTTAAAAAAATCGAATAGAAACTCTAGCATCACTTATGCAATACGAAACAAATGAGGAGAGCAACCAATCGTACCAATAATAGTTTATAAAGCTATAGGTATAAAATACAAAATTGGTGTTATTCCCGCAAAATAAAAAACTCGTCCCCATGAAAGCTTCAAAAAAACACCCACGAAGGAAAATGAATAAGCATAAATACCTAGGTGGTGTGGTGGGTAGACTGCCAGGTTTGTAATTCCAATCCGTAGGTGGGTAGGATTTCCTCCCGAGTCTACTGGATTTTTACTGAGCCGGGTGAGCAATCGACGCAGGTGCAATTAATGTCGCTGGGCTGGTATGTGGGGTAGAGTAACAAAACTACAGGTACAGACATATCATGTTGAAAAAGAAGAAGCGGAATGCTAAATTTACTTACAATGGCAGATATTTGTTAACGGATTTATATTGTTCAGCACCCTTTTATTATTACACGTTTCCCCCTAAAATTATAAATCATTCAAAACGGAGACAGCGAATAAAAATAGCAATTTATTAAATAATTTGGTGGTTAATATGTAAAATCGTGACAGATATTATCTCAAAGTAATTTTTAAATGCATAACGTTATATCAGCACATCCAAATTATTTCCCAGTAGTTCTTGTACATTAAATAATTTTCTACAGTTCTTTATTATTTATCTTAGTCTTCATTACTATTCTACTTCTATTAAAGCAGTTTTTCTTTGATCCTTGTTCGCTTTTTTTTCATTCGTCTGCTCTTTTTCTCTTTTCCACCCTAAAGGCTTATAGAATTTTCTTCTTAAAAAGATACATATATTTCCCCCTATCTAGAAAGCTTTTGCTGTAGTTGAACACTAAATATTAAAAAAAAGTTTCTAGTCAAGACTATGGGCAAGAATACATTGATAAATGTAGATATATGCCTAGTTTTGCAGCTGAAGACAATAGTGGGTATTGGTCCAAGTAAAGACAGTCACCATACGTTTGTATAAGACTACCGGCACACCATTGATGCTATGAACTCATAACCGCATCACCACTTGCAGGTTTTTTTTCCAGCATGCGTAAATATTAAGGGAACGAACTGTCAGAAAATATGTCTTTCGTTTGCCTTGCTCTATACCGCTTGTAAAAAGAGGATAACATTTCGTTGTCATAACTCGGTTGCAGAACTGAACGATCTTGCACGGACACTATATTTATCGTCTGACGCAAAAGGCATTGAAATATAATAAGCCAGCATTTATATGCTTTGTAGACATAGAAAATGCCTTCGATAGTGTAAAACTAAAACTTATCTTGAAACGTTTGAAGAAGCATGATGTTCCTAAGGGCTTGATTAAATTAATAATACTCAGATAACTATGCTTAAATCAAAAATAATGGGAAACAAACTGACAAAATACCGATAACAAAAGGTATTCATCGGTGTGACTCTTTAAGCCCATTGCTGTTCAATATTATTATGAACGAAATAATAAACGATGTTATAGAAAAACGCGAATATAAGATGCAGAACAGAGAAATTAGAATTGTGTGTTACGCCGACAATGCGGCATTAATTTCAAATAGCGAGGATAAACTACCTCAGCTGCAAAAAATTAAATCTAAAAATTTCCATCAAAAAGACGAAAACCCCTACAATAAAGCCCGTGTCCCACTGTAAAAATGTTGATAAAAATTTTTATAAACAGTTTTAAAAACACTTTTGGAATAGAATGATTTCTATAATTTGGATGAGATCAGGTATTTCATTGGATGTTGATGGCTAAGCCCAGCCTACTGAGAATTTGAAAAGGCGCCCGAACCTTCCGTTTTAAAACGTTCATGCTTCATGCTCAACATTTTTAACCTCATTCTTAGCCACCACTTGGGAAGCGACAAAAATATTTCGTTGCTGTCAATGCGTAATTCATTTATCTCTTGATAAAATAACAAGAGATATGGATGGCATAAATGCATATTATAAATACGAGCCAGCAATCGGAGATCGAGCACAATAAAAAAGTCTCAATCATCTAGAAATTGTGTTTGATGGGGTGCCCCTTATTCACTTCAAGATACTTAGTGAATGGTTTCTGCTATCCTCTTTTAATATATTATATATAAATGCAATCAGATTACAAAAAAAACTGATTACTACGATGTTGGAAAGGCAACGAAAAAGGAAGACGTGATTAAAAAAAATATTAACCAAAGAGGGTAAAGGAAGAAAAACATAGACATAAGCTGTATGGGTGGTATTCATTCAGATTGTAGGTAATTTTAATTAATGCAACTGGCACTTTATGTAAGTTTAATTTCTTAAACCGCCTTTCAGACGAGCCCTTTAATTTTGTATATTTTAAGTATGGTTTTTAGTGATCATAAAATGTACTTTAGGAAAGCGTAAGGCTCAACAAATCAATTGTGAATAAGCTTGCTCTAAGAGAGCATATGTAACTTTAAGTAGTTTAAATGTTCCAAATGCAGGCATCCACATCTGCGATGTTTTGCTTAGGCGACTTTGATATTTTTTTTATAAAAATAATTAATATTAGATTGCTACAAGACGTTCAAACGTTGTGAAGGCATTTTTATTACAAAAATATGTAAGAAAAGTGTTTTTACCATAAAATCAAGTCTTAGGCCATCTTCAATTACAAAATCAGGCGTAGAAAAATCATTACATTACCAGCGTTTCAAAATAGTTGACGAACTGCCATTAGAAACGGCTAAATAAACTACCTACGTACCTATCCTCAAATATATGTTGCTATGTTACCATCAGCTTTTTTTAACGATTTCAAGTTTTATTCAAAACCGAAAGGGTTGAAATATAATTGTTTTGCAAAATACAGCAATAAGCTGCAGTATTAAATAGATCTGGAATAACAACGAGCATTCGAATTAGACAAATTTATATGCGTTCAGAATGGCAAAGTAATACAGTGAATGGCAGTGCGTATGTTCTCGGATTACGAACATATGTGACCGGCACACGATATTGTCCGAGAAGTATTTTTTTAATGTCTCATGGACACAGCATACTGACAAACTACCTGGAGGTCGTGCAGCCCATTTCCGAGGTAATAATATGGCTCAACACCTGTACCAGGGTATACATGAAGGCAGGCAACATCCGAGGCTACTGGGGCTGGTACCAGCAAGCCAAATATGGTTACCAGCATAAATAAATATCTTTGCAACATCAGCAACCATATGAGAGCTAGAACATGTAAAGCTAGGTCATATTCTCTTAGGCGGTCATATTGGTGTCAACTCCCAACGAAATTAGGCCAGTGAGGCAAGCTGGTAGTATCAGTAACAGATATATGTGGACAGCCACGAGATGGAGGTTGGAGCTTGTCACCTTTAGTGTACCTGTGTAATACTTTAGTAAGAGTAGAGCAAACAACGAAAAAAGTTGTTCATTTTTTCATGGCTACCATGATTTAATAAAATATTTAAAAAACATGGTGTTTTATGCTGGCACTGAATGTTTTTGTCAAATTCGAGGTTAGCAGGTTAGCTTTTGCGTCAGTCTTTGTCACCAACATAAAACACCTTGTTTTTCAATATTTTATTAAATCATATTAGCCATGAATAAATGATCCAACTTTTTCCGCTGTTTGCTCTACTCTTACTAAAGTATTATACAGGCATACTAGTCGCCTTGGCAGCGGTGGACAGCAATGCAGCAGTTTGCTGGTAAATTACTCAGTAACCCTGGAGATTTCAGTGCAGAATTGGGACAAGTACGCGTCGCAGTTGAAGCAACTTGTGCGCATATGAACTTTAGCATCATTATAGTGCGATGGTATTTAGCCCTCAAATCGGCTCTGATTGCAGTACAAGCAAATGACAAATTAAATCATTAAAGCACAGAGTTGTAATAATGCAAGCATCTGAGAAAATTCACATAAATTGCCAAATCATATTAACATTGGTATAATTCGCCAATGAAATTGATTGTAATTGAATAGGCACAGAAATATGGAAGCTCAAATTCCGTGTATTGGGTTTAGCAATGTAATTTTAAACGTAATATAATAGATTTGCACAAACTAAAAGCCGAATCTAAAGTAATTAAGAACTGGCACAAAAAGTTCAAGTTAGACACAGCTTAAAAAAAAGCAAGCGTAGAAAGTAAAGTCATTAGAGAATGGATAGCAAATGAACATTTTTAATAAAGGTGAGAACAAGAATGACTAGAAAAATAAGGCAAGGAACATAGAAATGCCAGGCAAGTCATTTATGATAAGAAAATACAAGACTTGGGGTTTTGAAGAGATTGAAATAGCAAGAAATTAGATGGAATTCAAATAAGCAAGAAATTAGACAATGTTGGTGGATTAAAAAACTAGTCAGTGCAGTGATAAACAATGGGCATTTAAGTGTTATAAAAATGAAGTGAGTGGCGCATTAAAAAACATTGAGAAATAAACAATTCCAAAAGACAATAATTTTAGTACATAAGAGTTTGTAAATAACTGATAAAATTTGTTAAATTAGACTATAAGTTATGTTTTTGTACCTGGTTGATTTCCTACAATTCAAATCTGTAGACAGTGTTTTGTCAATTACGACAAGAGGATAGCAATTGTTCTAAATAAATGGGTGAAAGTGCTTGGTTTTTGCTCTATCTTTAATTACCAAAATTTCATAGAAAGCATAAATGTATAAAAAAATAAATAGCACCATCGTAATCAGCGAATTCGAGTGTATCAGCACAATTGGAGGCAAGAGATTCCAGGTATTTGAGTTTTTGGCGTTCCGAGGCGACGACGGCAGCCACGGCTTGGAGGCGATTTCCCGCAGCATCAATCTGCAGCATCGTGGGAAGGCATAGGGTGTCAGGATTCTTCCGGCAGCTCCACACATCAGGCCAGAACATAATCCAGCATCACGAGCAGCCCGGGGAGCAAGATTACAGCCAGATTCACCATCAAAAGGGGGTCCCGAATCTACGAAAGTGAGGTTAGTGAATTGTCCAATTTTGATCTGCCCGATCGGTGTGAAAATTTGAGCATACGTTAATTACGACCTGGAGAACACGAAAATCGTAACAGTTCCCGTGGATGGCGAGGTATTTTCCCAGGATTTTCAATTAAAATCGTCAATTGGAGGCACCAAGAAACAAATGCGAATACGGCGTCCTTTTTAAGAATGCACCAATAGCTAACGATCTGGAAAAACAAAAGATTGCCTAGAAGCCGCTTGAAGGCAATTATTCAAAATCTTACCATCAAAATTTGTTCATTTAATTGTTGATAAATCAATTTCACACGCGAGCTGAAAATAATTAGAACTTGTTGTGATAGATTTGACGTACAAACGGCACATTACGCCTACATTTCAGGTCAATCTGCCTACTTTTCAGAGGCGTACCGTAGAATTTTAACTTGGAAAGTCAGGAACCCAACACCCGAGATTTTGAGTTTTAATTTCATGTCTCTATTTAAAATTGAGCTAGCGAAGTTAGGAAATCAGATGAATGGATTAGAAAAAGGGCAAACTACCATAAGAGTAATTCTCAATTTTGGCGTACCCAACGAAATTAATTAATCAGTTAGTTTGATTTAGCAAGTGGTAGAATTAAATTAAATATTGTGTGGTGACTCTTTTTATTTATCACATTAATTATAAACATACAAATATTATTACGTAAAGGGTCATTGCAATAGATATTAACGATACAAGATTATAAGCATCTTAACGACACGAGTTTGATTACCAAAAACGAGGCGGTGAGCCGAGTTTTGCGGCAATCAAACGAGTCTCGTTAAGTGCCATAAGCAAACGTGTATTGTTCAATATTTTATCTTCATCAATAAATTCTGGTTCAACGTATTTTTTTATACAAAGAGGGTGCGGTAATGAAGACCTTAACGATACTAAAATTAATTTGGTTAAGAGTCTATAACAACACTGATAAAGATAATAGATATTAACGATGCAAGTTTGATTATGAGCATCTTAACGAAACAAGTTTGATTGCCAAAAACGAGGCGGTGAGCCGAGTTTTGCGGCAATTAAACGAGTCTCGTTAAGTGCCATAAGCAAACGTGTATTGTTCAATATTGTATCTTCATCAATAAATTATGGTTCAATGTATTTCTTTATACAAAAAGAGTGCGGTAATATTCATTACCGCACTGAGTGCTGTAATATCTATCAATTACCGCACTAAGTGCGGTAATATCCATTACCGCACTCAGTGCGGTAATGAAGCTCTTAACGATACTAAAATTAATTTGGTTAAGAGTCTATAACAACACTGATGAAGATAAATAAATTAAAGCATAGAATTAATTAATATATCAGTTTCCCGCGTTTTTATAATGCATTTCGCACTTTTTATGACATGCTTCCGGTGTTTACCTTTTGATTTACCATCAGGCGACCGATCTAGTATTGTTAGTTAGCCAATGGCAAATAGCCTGACATAATGTAGGCTAAATAGGATTTGTTTCTAACAATTGATGTTTGTTTTGGAGTGTTGAACTTGCAGGGGGTCCTTTTTCCTGTATCAGGTAAGTCAGTGATACAGCCTTAGTAACAAAACGAGTAAGTAAGTGATTATATTTGTTTGCTGTTTTCCCTTGACAACGGAACTTAATATTATTATTAAGTTCCTAAGATAATAAAATTAGCAACGCAAGACGCAGGCTTAGACGTTTATAATTACAAGTGTTTATGTGGCATGTGACAGAAACAGGTAACACGACTCACGAAAATTAATCCTGGTGACAAGTGACGAACCAAACGATTTTTCAAAAATCTAGGAAAATTTCGATAAGCAGCGGGAAAAATATAATAAGGTAACTCGGAATGTACCGCCTATTAACATTTTCGGCAGGCAACAAGCCGCGGCTTCGCCTTGGCCTGTACTTGCCTACCTCAAATGTTAATATGTCCTTACATTCCTTGTTACTTAAATAGCAATTATGTGCTTCTATAATTTTCATAACATGTTCCGTATATGCATTGAATAATAATGGGGAAAGAACACATCCTTGCCTAACACCTTTCATAATAGTGCAATGTTCTGAGGCTACTTCATTTACACTAACCACTGCTTTGGTGTCTTTATGTAGACATCTAACGAGTTCAATTAGATGTCTGCGTATTCCCATATCTTTAAGTACCGACCACAGTTAAGATTGTCAAAGGCTTTGGAGTAGTCTACAAAGCAAAGACAGAGCGGATTATAGTACTCTCGTGCCTTTTAGATGAGCTGTCTGACATTTAAAACGTGCTCTCTACTGCCTCGTCCCTTTACAAAACCAGCATGCGCAGGCGAGATAACTTCGCTTGCGCGGGATATTAAATTTTTCAGCCGGTAATTATCACGTGTATTGGTTTCTCATTTCTTTTGTAGTGGTACTATTGGAGTTGTTGTCCAGTCCTCTGGCCAATCGACGTAACCCAGATTTGTTGACATATATGGTATAAAAGTTGTTCCCTCTGCTCTCCGAGCCATTGATGGTTTCGGAAGAGATTCCATCTGTATCAACTGCTTTACTATTTTGTAACGTTTTGCTGCTATTTTAAATGCGAATTAATTATAGTACTATATTATGGGCATTCAAAAGTGCCCTTTTCAACTAGTAAACCTCCAGCACGCTCGGCACTGTAAACTCGCAGTTATGTGCAAACGACGCGACAGATCGTTCCGCGTGCATTTCCATTTTGAACTCTCTTCAGAGAGAGAGATTGACCACGTATATAACCAAATTCTCCCGCTGAACTTGAAGAGAGAAATTATCCCGGCTCTCCGGCCCGATCCCGTGGCCTGAGCTGCCGAGAGCCCTGCTCTCGGCGCAGTAGAGACGCCAGAACTATTCGAAAAAACTTCGGATCAGATTTCGGAAGAATAAGCCAGTAGCTAACCCGTCCCTCTATTGAAATGTATTCTTCGTCCCGTGGAAGAATTTACTTTAGGTAAATAAACAACATCTTTCCCTAATTTTATAATCTCAAACAGCGTGAACGTTTTAACCAATTTCGTCCCGAAATTCCCGTCACGGCTTAATTTAAAAAATAATGAAGACCTGAGAATCGGGGCCTGGCTGCTCTAGCTAATCTTGAGCTACGAAACCTTCCCACAATTTTGTATTCGTAACCAACGTTTACCTGAGAATCGGATCTCTGCTGTTCTAACCTATTCAGTCAGGAAACTCCCGTCACTGCTTTAAAAGGCAATGAGGACCTGAGAATCGGGGCCTTGCTGCTCTAGCTAATTCCGAACAAGGAGCCTGCATTTCCGGCCCCATATTTGCTTCCCCCATGTCTAAAAATTACCATACCTCGAATATTGTGCTTATTAATCCTTGTCATGCGTGGTAGGCCCGCTATCAAGAGAGGTAACCTTGCACCGCCCGCCGTTATCAAGGAACCGAATTCCACAAGCCGCACACGTTGGACCATTTCGCCTTCCTCAGAAAGTAATCCAAGGTGGTATGCTACCATTTATTTGCTTTCATTAAATAAAGTAACTGATACCACCATGTTTTCACTTTTGTTGACGTTTGGTTATATTCGCAGTACTGTCAACAAAACCGACAATCACCCTGAGAAGTTCCAGTGACTGTGGAGAACCGAGCCCGCTCCTGCAATTTTGGAAAACCTTGCCGCAAGTGGCACCGAATTAGATTTTATTTTGTATAACTAAGTTACATGCTGATTTATTTTATTTTTATCCTTAACGTTTGAAATGTATATAGTGGTGAATAAAAGTAATTTCTGTTAAACTGTAATTATTAAATCAGTTAAGGTATAAATATAAAGTGGACCTGGCCCAGTCAAAGCTACCATTTATAAAGGCACAATTAATGAATGCTAATCTACTATAAATACACCAGAAAGCATTGCAACTTGTCAGTTTTCTAATCTCTGCATTGATTCCTTCTGGGAGAATATTAGGTTATATTTCAAAACCCTGGATGTTGATTTGTACTAGTGTTGTAAGATAATTCGCACATAGTACACTACAGTACTCTTTCTATCGTTATATTATTTTATCGATATCGCAAGTTATTCAGAGGTTATAGAATCTTTTTAACGGATTTGAGAGCATCACTTTTTGTTCACTTCATGATACTTATGCGTCAATTCTTACTCGTCACTTGATAATTACTTGTCTTAATAATGTAAATAAAATTTGGTACCTGATATGAAGCATTGACATTAAAAAGTTGTTACTAAAATGTTTGTTTTTTTATTCACGCGAGTGAAATTCGCTATTGAATTAGTATATAAAAGCAATCCTAATGAGTTCAGAACACGTGCACTTTACAGATCACCTCCAGCAAGGGCAGCTCGCACACCATCAACATCGTGCACCTTGTCAGTAGCAGCCATCTTCCGGAAACTGAAGGAACCCCACCTTGATTTGACGCACCACGTACGGTACGAAATTTGATTTATCCTCTGTCATTTGCATGTTATGAAGCACGCAAAATTGTTAAGTACTCGTTGTCATATCTGTGAAAGGCAATTTATGACCGAAATTTCACCAGAGTAAAGAAGCAGTTGCTTTCCTTTGATCTCATATAACTTCTAGGAACTTATGATTTTAAAATGAAATTGTGGCCTATGTTATGAAAAAAAATAATTTGTTTTAAGCTTTGAGTCGCGTGTGAGTTTAGTAGAAAGTAAAATCTTAAATAATGTAATACTTGTGGGTGGTATTCCAAGCCCTTAAACACCGTACTTTTCAGAAATAAGCTAATAATCGCCGGTAAGGCAAGTGTAGCTCTGGGTTTATAACAACGTTGAGTCCAGTGGATTACTTTTTATGATAGGTACGGTGCTAATACAGATTATTCAACCAAGTATTTTTATATAATTAATAAAAATAAATTAATAGCAGGGATATCACAGCAATGTATAATTTACAAAAAAGTCATCTAGCCACATCACGACTAGAACTCTCAAAATAATTGAAACTGGTGTTATTTTATTTTGCGAATATCTATATTTGCTTGAACTGTTTGACAATATTAATTTCTGTAATACATTGGTTTGTGTTAAATCGTATGACCATTTCCACAAGTGTTCTCGAAACCTCTGCATTAAATTGGGATGCTTGTTGTTCTTGTTTCTAATAAAAGCCTCTCAGGCATGTTTCCGAACAATTCCGGAAACAGACTTGTTGAACTCGGCGGGTAAACTGCAACTTCTGCATTTGCTCACCTCTTAATGTTAAGTTTAATTGCAATGTAATCCAATACCTCTAACAGCTTTTCTCTACCGAGCTGAAATTATTACACACATATCGACGCATTTGAGTTGACTTGTTTTTAAAATAAATTATTGTTTGATGGGTTTGGTTCCCTCTTCTTAACATTTAAAATATTGGTTTATTTAAATTGAATTCAAACAAAGAACACGTTTCACATTCGACCTTTTTTTGAAAAACACTTCGGGTGATACGAGCAACGTTTTTATCAAAATTATAGGTTAATGGGATACCACTCCGTAGCTTTGAGTTGTTTAGTTTGCGAGATGTAACAAGAAACGTGATTTTCTGATTAAAATTATATTTGACTGTGATACCATTCAATAATTCTTTTTTGAAAACTATACATATCGTACACATGATGTCCCAGAAATGAAGCGTGATTTATTCTGAGTGACAAATTCTAGTAAATGTTTTCTATTAGATGCTTAGTTTTCGCGTATAAGAGGCTCTATATTACCGTCTTCCATATAAATAATCGGTTCATTAAAACGTGAGTAATTTGGCAAGGAAGACCTTTTTTTAAACTTTAAAGCAGCAATTAGAAAACGTTGAAAATGCAGATTTTCATTTTAAAAATTCCTTAGTAGCAAGTTTTATACTTATAGCGAGTATGGCAACACTGCCAATCTATGTATATGCGATTTTCAAAATTTCCGTCGATTATTTCGTCTGGTACATAGTCAATTTTTTGTTACCTAACGGATAATAATATATAATACCCGATCCTCTAACAGTGTTATCAAATTTAGATTTCTTCTCGTAATTCATATGAGTAAACTAAGCACCATAAACTGGTTTCATTACACTTCTTTTCTCAGAATTAACCAGGCTGCATGGCTACCTGGCGTTTCGTTACCGCTTCTGGGACACCTTGTATGTATACACAATATACACATTCTCAGTTATAGCGATATTAGCATATGTTGTATATTTGTTATAATAAAACAATAAAACATTTATATCGAGTTAGGTATATACTGATTTTTAAAATATTTAGTACTTAATTTCCAGTATTGAGTTGGTTGGTATTTTATTTTTGTAATCCGCAAACGCTGTAGCCGTGAAAGGAAGCAATTCCGGTAATTAAAAGTGGGTCCCACAGCTCAATCCTGTTATAAATTGTTACGCAATTATTCTGGCCTACATATTTGTATTAGAGATTTCTGTGCAATGAAATGTCAGTCCCCTAGATGCCTATCTGGAAATTTCATTAGGATATTGTGTGCTCAGTTGGATTAGAGAGTGGGCGCTGATTAACCCTTGATGCGTTTCACCTACCTGAAACCTTTTAAATTCCACTTAATCGGTTTGCTTGTCTGAATTGAATCTAACCAAACGATATGTCATTTAGAAATATAAATATATGAAAGTGATTTGCATACATGGTCTCCGTTTTACGAATTTACAGAATTATTTAATTTCGAGTCTCACCATTCGGATTTCGAAAACGGTAAAAGATACTAGGTCTCTTAAATTGGGACAAATTTGCAAATTTTGATGCTGAATAATTAGAAAATGGGGCGTGGTCACCACACTACCGGCTTTTAGTGGTTGTAAAAATACTTGCACAAAATATGATACATGAATTTAAATTTTTAGCAAGCAATTTAACCGAGATCCAGTTGGTGATTTTATGCGTGTTGTTAGCTCCGTAAACAAGCTCGATTTCGGGCCTTTGCGAGCAATACTAACACGTAAGTAAGACACCACATTAAGTTAGTGATAGATATAAAGCAAACCAGATCAGTAAAACAAAAATGTTTAAGTTAAATTGGAATACGGAATATTAACCTAACTTATAAACAGAAAATAACGCCTGCAGATAAGTTTTACCACCTCCGAAAGGTCGACTTGGGTCTGAAACGTGACGCTTTTCGGAGCGTTTTGAATAGACATCCAAAACATCGAGAGAACTGCATGCAAGAAGGCATAACCTCAAGAGGTAATAAAATTAATTACAGGTTAGCAATAAAAGAGGAAATGACTGCAATATTAGATATATTAGCATTCGAAGTGAAACAAATAGAAGATGAAAATGTAAAATTATAAGTGCTGATATCAGCACAAGAAGGAAAAATAACTAAGCTAGAAAGAGGGATAAGGAAAAAGAATGTTGTAATAAAAGGAGTAGCAGATGAAGAAAATGAAAATGAAAGCGAGATAAGTGAGAAACTATCGGCAATAAACAAAAAATGGTTATGAACCTAGACATAAGAACCGATAACGACCAAGTTAGAAGAATTGGAGGATATAGTAATGGCAGGAAAAAACCAATACTCGTTAAATTAATTAAAGATAGTACCAAACTAGCAATGTCCTTCAAAATGCGAAAAAACTTAAAGGGTCAGATATATAGATTGCTCAAGATTACACTAAGGAAGTACAAGAGGAAAGAAAGGCATTGATACCCTACCTGAAAGAAGCCCAGAAAAAAAAAATTTAGGGCACAGCTAAAATTCAATACGCTAATAGTGACCGATCGAATATACAGGGTAGACGATATAAAAAAGAAAAAACAACGGTCATCACGAGAAAAACTACTAGGTAAAGATACGCTGGGGGTAATGATGACAACAATTGCAATGGATAAGGAAATGCGCAAACGGTAATACAACAAAAAAGTAAAGATATGAAAAGCGACACAAAATACAACAAAAAGGAAGTGATGAAAAAGAAGCAAAAAAGGCACAATATAAAAATTGGCACATGGAATGTGAAAAGTATCATAGGAAAGAAAGATGAAATAATAGATGAGATGAAAATGCAAAACATCGATTATTTAGGTGTAACTGAAATCAAAAAGAAAGGGAAAGGAGAAATGGAATTGAATGAAGGTTACTAGCAATATTGGTCAGGGATAGAACAAAAGGACTTGGGAGCAAAAGCGGTAGGTTTAATAGTAAAACCCGATAAAATAAAAAATATCAGGGAAGAAAGCTATATTAATGAAAGATTATTAGCACTAGACATTAAAACATATAATGAAAAAACTTGGACGATAATAGTAGCGTATGCGCCAAATGACAACGCCAGGAAGAAGGAGAAAGAGCAGTTCTACGAATTGCTACAAATGGAAATGGATAAAGGAGAAAGAAATGTAATTGTTATAGGGATATGAATTGCAGAGTAGGCAATCTCAATGAAGGCATTGAAAGGTATATGGGATCGCATTTTGAAAACACTAAAAATGATAATGGTATGAGGTTAATAGACCTGTGTAGGGAACGATTTTGTGATTAACAACACGAAATTCATGCACAAGGACATACACAAATACTTCAGATAGGTCCGCTCCAGAAATGAGAAATCAATTATCGACTGTTTTATTATAAATACAGAAAATTGGAAGAGAGTGGAGGATGAAAAGATAAAAGAAATGCAGAAATAGGAAGTGACCATTATTTACTAAAGATGGAACTCTCGATAAACACAAAAGACAAACAAGAGATAAAAAGAAAGAAAATAGTCAAACAAAATATTAAAAGCTATAGACTAAAAGAGAATGAAACGCAAAAGAAATTCCAAAAAATCTTAGAGAAGAAAATTGAGCAAAGCAATATTAAAAGTAAAGATATAGAAATTAAATTTTACAGAAAATATCCTAGAAGCGTCAAGAACTAACTGTCGACTAAAAAAATTGTAAAAACGTCCAGGAAGAAAAGCAGATGGTGGTCAACAGAGATTCAACAAAAAGTCAAAGTAAAGAAGCACAAATGGAGAAAGTTTATATTAACTGGAAATGAGGAAGACTATAACACATACAAGAAAGCAAGAACAGAAATAAATAAGATTATAAAAGAAGCAACCAAAAAATCATGGAAAGGGTTCGGAAGCAGGATGAAAGAAAACTATTTAGATAATCAAAAACTATTCTACAATACCTTAAAGAAGTTAAACCAAAAGAAACCGCCCAAACTAAGAAATATAAATATCAGAACGAGAATGTGATATCCGAGGATAAGGAAATAATGCAAAGATGGAAGAAATACTTCGAAGAATTAACAGAAGCAGGTAGTGATATAGAACAAGTGAGGGAGCAAACTAGGACAGTTCATGGGAAAGCCCAAAATATACAAAAATTTTAAGATGAGAAATCACCGAAGCGATTAACAAACTTAAACTAGGAAAAGCACCAGCGGAAGATAAAATCACAGGAGCAATGTTAAGATACATGTTAAACAAAGCTGCAGAGGAATTTCGCGATTTGTTAAATGAAATAATAACTCATAAAGTAATACCCGGACTGGAACTTAGGAATAATAATACCACTTTATAAAAAAGGAGATCCAAAAAATTGCACAAACTATAGAGGAATTACATTAATCAGCATATGCGGCAATGTACTAACCAGAATAATAGAGAAGAGACTTCGTTAGAAGAGTCGCAATATAGATTCCGTGGAGGCAGAAGTACACAGGATCTAATTTTCACAATAGGACAACTGGGAGAAAAAATTATAAGGAAAAAGAAGGAACTACATATCTACATCATATACCTTAAAATGCCTTTGACAGGGTAAGAAGAAAGGATGTTTGGGTGAGCTTGGAAAGAAGATGCGTGAAAAAAGAATTGATAGATATCATTAAAGCGTTATAGAGAGACTGCAGAAATAAAGTAAGGACACACAACGATGAGTCAGACCAATTTGAAACAAAAATAGGATTGAAACAAGAGTACGTTCTTAGTCCACTTCTATTTTCAGTACTCATGGATAATATTGTGAAAAAAATGTAAACAGAAATGTAATAATATTGAAGTGGAAAAATGGAAACTGAATAGAATAACAATACAGGAATTACTATTCGCAGATATGGTGTTAGTAGCAGAATCAGCGGATAAACTACAAAAAAATGTTATCATTTACCATCACAAACTAAGAAAAATAAATATGGAAACAAACATAGAAAAAACAAAAACTATGGTTATTGCATGGAAGGACTCACATCACAATATCTATATAGAAGGGCAAGTATTATAGAACAGGTAACAAATTTCAAATATTTGGGTACAATAATAGAAAGCAACGGAGAAATAGACAGTGAAATAATGGAAAGAATAGGAAAGGCGTGAAAAATATATAATACACTAAAAAACACGTTCCTCAGGAAAAATGAAATCCCGGAACACATAAAATCGGAAGTGTATAAAAAAGTGGTAAGACCTTCTTTAATCTTCTTCTTAATGTTCTTCCGAATATACAATCAGGCTTTAGACCGGGCTACAGTTGCACCACGACACTACTAAACATTGCAGATAATATATTGTCTGCTATTGACCAAAATAATTTATTACTTTTCATTTTGACCGATTATTCAAGGGCCTTTGACACAATATCGCATAATTTACTGCTGGCAATACTTAAATTTATTGGTTTTGGGTCGAACGCCATTAAAATTATTGAAAGTTATTTAACTAATCGCTCTCAGACCGTTATACTTAAGGAAACTAAATCCAACTCTTTGTCCATTACTAAAGGTGTACCACAGGGTTCAGTACTTGGTCCGTTATTGTTCATAATATACACATTTTACTTTAAAACATCTGTAAAACATTGTGAATATCATATTTATGCCGATGATTCCCGATTATTATACGAATTTCCTGTTGACAATGTGGCTGCTGCAAAAGTTATTGTCAATCTATAATATAATTTTTCTTAATGTGTGTCCGTGGCACAAAATAAAATTTCACGTTCCGGCTTTACAGATGTTTATATTTGTTTAGGTTTTGTTTTTCTTATCTGAGCGCTCGGTTCGGAGCGTGACCTTTCGCGTATCCTATTTCACGTGCGCGTAGCGCGCCGTTTGCTTGTGATAATATTAAAAGTCTTGTTGAGCTATCAGAAAAACACTGTTTAAAAATCAATGCTAATAAAAGTTCAGTTCTGCTGTTTGGTAGACCTACACTAAAAATATTGTAAGACAGAATATTACTATTAAATTAAAGATTTATATTACTGCCGCTTTCTGATCACACAAGAAACCTAGGCATTATACTGATCTTATATTCAAGAAGCATGTATCAATAGCATTACAAAAATCTTACGTTACTCTCAAATAAATTTCTAATAATAGATATAGTTTAAACCGCAATGTTAAAATTATGCTTTGTGAATCGCTAGTGTTGTCACAATTTAATTATTGCAATTCTGTTTATGGTCCATTTTTAGATGCTGTTGACAATAAGAGAATTCAGCGTATGCAAAACTCCTGTCTTCGCCTGATTTTTGGTATACGTAAATACGAACATATTTCGCATAAATTAAAGGAGGTTAAATGGCTCAACATGAATAATCGTCAATTTCTGCATTTTGCATGTTTATTTTATAAGATAATTAGTCACCACCATATTTATACAACAGAATTAGATTTAGAACTGATGTTCATAATCTTAAAATCCGTAGAAAAGATCTAATAACAACACCTTACCATAAAGCTAGTTTTTACGAACGATTATTTTCTTACAATATTGCTAATATTTACAATTCTTTGCCAAATAAGCTGATATCTTCGTCATCAACTTGCTTCAAAATCCATCTCCACAACATCTTCTTGGATAAACAGCTGCAGTAGTATTTTACTTGATTGAAATAATAATTCTGTATTTGCTATTGGATATAATCGCACTCCTTACTATTAATCATATTTGTCAACTGGTTAAGTGGTAGAACAGATGGTATTACTTTTTTAATACCCATCTAAACTTCGCCCTTTTGGGTTTTTGATAGAATTACTCATACCAATGATATTTTTCTACATGCATATAATTTCTTACTCAATAAAAGTTCATTATTATTATTATTATTGTTTTGTTAATATTTGTGATGTGTACTTACTTTTTATATTTAAAAATAAAACTAGTCTAATACGTCTAACTTTGTTTACTTTTTGTCATCTGATGTTATCTTTGATAATGTAGCGTATGTTACAACCTCAAACTGACAGTAGCTTGACGATCCTATTTTATTGAAGTAGTAACAATTTAATGATGAGAGTGAATTATATGTCTCCATTCACTTGCACCATATAGCTATTTTTAATTATCACCTTTTGCACTTTATTTCTTATTTTAGTAAGAGTCAAAAATAAAAAAAAATTGTAGTTTATGTAAAAGCAGGCAACCATTGTTACACTTGCGATTTGCATGTGGTTATATGTGAATGTAGCATTTATGTGAAGAAACATTTTTAGGGTTTAATCACTTTTGCTTATCTTTTCGTACAAGAATTTTGTTTTAAAGTAGTGTACTAGTTATGTAAATTACTGAATTAATTGTATGTGAGTATTCCATGTTTATATATTTAATGAAATTATTTTAATGATTTCCTGTGTAAATTCCACATAAGCCAAGAAACACCCATTTTTATCAGAGCGCCATTTGTCCGTTGACGCGTGGTGGAGTTGAGTGCTAAAATTCTGAGTGATGTAGCGCTATGCAGTGTAGCACTAAGCAGAGAAAACCATTATTATTATTATCTAAGGCAGCGAATCTTGGACAATCAACAGAAGAAATTAGAGTACAATCACGGCAATGGAGATGCGACATCTAAGAAAAATTGAGGGAATCACAAAATTGGAAAGAGTGAGAAATGACAGTATAACGCAACAATTGAACTTGAAACCTGACACTGATAGAAGAGAAGCAACTTGGATATATGGGGCACCTTCTCCGAATGAATGAAAATAGGATAGCGAAAAGAGTATATGAAGCAAGAACAGAGGGAAAGAACAAAATAGGTAGACCAAGAAGGAAATGGGAGGAACAGGTACAGAAGGCAGCGGAAATGAGGAACATACAGTGGAGAGAATTAATGAACCTGACAAGAGATAGAAAAGCATGGAATAAATTAATCAAGAAAAGTTAAAATTAAGTTTTATTAGATAGTATATTATATTGTATGGTAATTTGGTTATAATCCGATACCGAACGGTAAAAAGATTTCAGAAATCAAGCAATTGTAAAATTTTTCCGAAAAAAAATAGTAGGTATAGTACCACTTCTTATTACCTGATTTTAACTGAAAATTACTGGGATATTTATATTAGAAACAAAGATATACATTTTGAGGCCAAGTAAAAATCATGATTAATGTACTTTATTTTCCTAAACTAAAGTAAGAAGGTATTAAACCTAGTAAAATAAAAAAAAATCGTTAGACATTATTACAATATTTTGTAAAGTGGAGTTCAAATTGATTTTACATTTTTATTTGTTTTCATAAATTTCGAGATATTCAAACTAACTCTCTTATTCTACATACACAAGAAGGATGGCTATGGCACCATTCAGAAGAACTAATTTTCCTCGTTTCATTGATATCAGGTGTGATTCAAGTATTTACATAAATAACCGAGATAAATAGGTTTTTTATAATAGGCCGTAATCTATATATACCGGGTGCTGACTTGCGCGACGCACCATAGGAATTTGCATAGTAAATTCTTTATGTTCAATTATTTGCTCCCCTAATTATTTTAGAGTTAAAGTGTAAATACATTTTTTGTAGAGAAAAAAATACTGCATCCATTCATGCTGTTGCTAACAATCTTGCATTTTCCGGAACCGAATGAATGCAAAAAACAAACTAGCATTTTCACAAAAATCAGTGATGCCATGGAATTATTGAAACAAGCCAATGCCAACGCAAATGCGTGCGGCGGCGGCGCGACAATATGTGCTGTTTGTTTGTTTGTCATTGATGTTTGACGTTTATAATAATTCATTATTAATTATGTTCTGCTTAATGTCTCTAACGTACCTAGACCTTGTCCATAACAAAAATGGTTTTACGAGTATGGTGGACGTTCGTTAAAGTAAGCTCCTTGTTTATTGTAAAATATCCGTATCGGCAAATTCCAAACAGTACAACCATTAATAGACTGATTCATTTTAAGTTTAAGACTACAGGCAGGTTACTAAATAATTGTAGACGCAATAACGGGTTCAGAACTTACACCAAAACGAGAAAAACGACAATACGTTCAATCTTTTGACGGCAGTGACTGGATGATCGCCCCGCACTCACTTGCGTTGGCATTGGCTTGTTTCAATAATTCCATGGCATCACTGATTTTTGTAAAAATGCTAGTTTGATTTTTTGCATTCCTTCGGTTCTGGAAAATTAAAAATTGTTAGCAACAGTACGAGTGGATGCAGTATTTTTTTCTCTACAAAAAATGTATTTACACTTTATCTCTAAAGTAATTAGGGGAGCAAATAATTGAACATAAAGAATTTACTATGCAAATTCCTATGGTGCGTCGCGCAAGTCAGCACCCGGTATATGTATATAAAAGTCCTGACTCACTCACTCACTCATTGACTCACTCATCAACGCCCAGCCCATACTCTAAGAGCTAGAAAGCTGAAAAGGTTCCCTTTATGATGTATACAAGGAGTAAGAAAGGTTATTTCGAAATTCAACCCCTAAAGGGGTAAAATGGGGGTTCCAATTTTGTATGGAGAAATAATATTAAATAGACATTTCGACTTGAAACTTCGTAGGAGTACTCCTAAAAACAAATAAGCAAACACGTATTTCATGATTTTCCGAAACTCATCTCCTTAGGGGGTGAAATGGGGTAAATAAGCCTAAAATACGATATGGGTGTCGTTATTGAGCTTGTTTGGGACGTTGATTGCGAAAATGGCATTTATTTTTACGTACAAGACGGTGAACATGACATAAGGGAAGGGACGGGACGGGACGGGACGGGAAGAGACGAGACGGGACTGGGTGGGACGGGACGGAAAGGAAAGGGAAGGCATGAGATGGAAGGGGAGGGGACGGGACGGGACGGGACGGGACGGGACGGGACGGGACGGGACGGGACGGGAAGGGACGGGATGGAAAGGAACTGGACGGGACGGGACGGGACTGTAGTGGACGGGAAGGGAAGGGACGGGACGGGGCGGAAAGGAAAGGGAAGGAATGGGATGGAAAGGGAGGGGATGGGACGGGACGGGATGGGACAGTACGGAGACGGAAACGGAGAAAGGGACGGGGACCAGGATGGGATGGGGTGGGATGACAGAAAATAATTAGTCATTATTTAATACACAAATAACGAACCTCCCACAAACGAAGTCGCGGGTAACAGTTAGTTGTTTAATAAGAATACAATATCTTTCAAACATATTTGTTAAAATAAGTGTAGTATACGTTGTATCAGTGAAAAGAGGAAGCTCTTCATAATGGTGTCATCATCAGGGAGTTAAGATCAATATCTCAAAAATTACTACAATAGATCAAAATATAAAATCAGATGTGAACTGTTCTATGCAAAGTGCCTTATTGCTCTAAAGATGGTTTCGTTCTACGTAATATAATAATCAAAGCATTACAAAAAAATCCAAAAAACTTATAAACGAAATTTAAAAGAATGGATTGTGGAACAGCCTTTGGATTGTTACGCTTTACTAACAGAACCTACTATGTATAATAATGTTTCTTTGTTATTTTTATCTGAATATTTGTTGCTTTTTTATTTTATTTTCACAAATACTATTTTTATTTAAATATTCTTCTACGCCACACACCAGCTTCTCATGTGGCTAATACTGTGAATTTCTGAAATAAACTAAATAAATATACTAAGTAGTAGCCTAGTATCAACGATTTTGTGATGAATATTATGAGTTATAATCTCACAGCTAAAAATGTGGTATTTTCCCGCATTGAGATTACAGCGAAATGATATTTTTTAAAAATTATAGATTATTAAGGACACTACGAATTATATTTCGGAACAGAATATAATGGTTTAAAATATATACCAGAGAGAGTAATACTATTTTATTACGTGAGTATCAATGCTAATGGTCAATGTTTGTTCTAAACACACTTTTGTTGCTTTTCATGCTTACAACGCACGGCCTAACCTAGAAAAATCAAGTGACATTTCTAAATTAGTTCATTTGACACATGAAACAAAACCTAATTAATTTGTACCAAATCGAGAATCGAGGGTCTCTATATTGTCAGTATGGTACAAGATTCTATTAGCCAATGTCCTAAATTTACGAGATGACGATTGCTGCAAATTTCAGCGAATTATATTCTCGTTTAAATAAAGACAAAAAATAGTCAAATATTCTATATCTTTGTATATCTGAAAAATTAAGTGTTTAATTTCTTTTTAGAATATTGCCCACCATTATCCAGTTGTACATTTGTCCTAATTTAATCGACATTGTATCGGTTAGGATACGCGAAATATACAGTGTGTAACCGGAAATTTCGTAAAGTCTACACCTTTCCCTTTTTCTGTGACGTAATAATTTTCTCTCTTTATTTAACTATAAAGAACTGGACGAAATAAAAATCTGCAGTTTTTGGTCAGGCCGGCTTTAATATGGCTTGTCTTATAATTCTGTTAATGACAGTAAAATAACGAGCACTAAGGAGTACGTGAGCAAGCCCAAAATCTTATTTTAAACGTTAAAGGCCCCTTCGAAGAGGAAAAACGTCGGATTGATATAGGTCAAGAAGTCTTGATAGGAATATTGTGCTATTTAGAGCATCCCTTGAATTAAAGGATAGGCATATGTCAAAT
Source organism: Agriotes lineatus (assembly GCA_940337035.1). NCBI lineage: Eukaryota > Metazoa > Arthropoda > Insecta > Coleoptera > Elateridae > Agriotes > Agriotes lineatus. Next base: position 12,827 of record CALNHX010000622.1, on the reverse strand, counting down.
TCTTTCTTATCTCTACTACCTGTGATCTAATTATGATATTTTTGGATATTAATATGAGACATAACGCTATGTTTTGTTATTTATGACGTCACAGAAGATTGGTAATGTTTAGACTTTATATAGGGAAAAGGCAATGTTAAAAATTTCGAAGAATCGACTATATCTGTGGTCATGTAGCATGGCTACGTTGTTTGTTTTATTGTCCGCGCAAAAAGAGATCCCCTGTAATTTTTAACTTTGCCTTTTCCATATGTACGACATCTACGTTTACGCACTGTACATGTGTTACGTCTACTCTGTGATGCTGCTTCGTGAAATGGGAAAAATTTTGCCTATTTCATGAAATCGGCACTGCATCTGTCGAATTCACATAACAGGGGAAAGATGAAACATGGCTATTGCTCATTTCGTGAAATAGGGAATATTAGTTATTAGCTATTGGTAATATTATTTTTAATTCTGTTGGCTTTTGTAACTCTGTCTGTTGCTTATTTCACGTAACAGGCAAAAAATGTTGCTGTCAAATTCAGGAATTCTTCTAATTTCTGCTTAGTGCATGAGATCGGCAGATGCAAATTTTTGCCCATTTCACGAATTAAGCAATTTTACACATTAAGTGTAACACTGGCACATCGCATAAGTCCCAAATTGCAGAATCTCTTTAGGCGTGTACACAGTGGCGGAGCAAGAGCACCTTGGGCCCCCTAAGCAAATATAAAAAATGGCCCCCCCTTGTAAAAGGATTTATATACTTAATGAATTGTATATTTATAATTATAGTATACAAAGTAAACGTTTAACAAAAAATAAAATAATATCCTATTATAACCAACAGAAATAGAGTACCTAGGTAACACTAGTAAAATAATAGCTATTTGTGCAACCAGTGCTAAAAGTGGACGTTTATGCACGAGACATGAAAATGATGAAACGAAGCCGAAGGCTGAGTTTCATAACATGTCTCGTGCATAAACACTTTTAACACGAGTTTGCACACAATATTTTTTGTACGGTCTTAAGTTTACTGTTATTAACCCATACATGTCGATTTAACAAAGGTTTGCATTTATGATAGTTACAATTCATGTCATAGTAAATAAATGGCCTTGACGCGCTGGTGACTGTTTCTGCAGCCGGTAGCTGTCAAAGTTAGTTATCAAAGGTAATTATAAATGTGCACATTTTACTTTATTCATTACATAATGCTTTAATTATTTAAAAACGGTTTACCTCTAACGAAAGAAGTAACTAGAATAACTTTACAACCTCAATTCCAGTTCGAAATTCTAATTCCAACCCCAGCTGTTTACTTTTAGCACAAGGGCTAAAAGTAAACAGATGATTTCACTTGTAACAGGCTGATTTATAAAACGTCATTTTTCCTGAAAAAAGCTAGCGCTATTAAGACCTACTTTTAGTGGTGGTCGTAGAAAATAGCTATTTATGCAACAAGTGCTAAAAGTCGACTTTTATGCGCGAGACATGAAAATTATGAAACGAAGCCGAAGGCTGAGTTTCATAACATGTCTCGCGCATAAAACGACTTTTAGCACGCGTTGCATACAATATTTTATCTACGACCTTAATTTTACCGTTATTAATCCATAAATATCGATTTAAGAAAGGTTCGCATCTGCGACGCTGCATCATAATGAATAGTAGCCTACGCCGCTGGCGATTGTTTTGGCCACGCCCCGTGCTGTCAAGGACAGGTACGAAAATTTAATTATTTATACTCCACATATGACTGTATTCATTACATAACGCTTTAATTATTTCAAAAACGCTTTACCTGTAACGCAAGAAGCAACTAGAATAACTTTACGACTTCACTTGCAGTTCGAAATTGTAGTTTCTGAACCTCCGCGTCACTTTTAGCACATGTGCTAAAAGTAAACAGCTCGATTTCTTCTAAACACGGTAAACTATAAAACGTCACTTTTAGTGAAACAAGCTAGCGCTAAAAGGCCTACTTTTAGTAGTGGTCGTAGATAAAATAATATTCAGGTAAAATCCAAAGAATTCACGTCAAAATAGGTACTACTTAGTATTTATTTGTATCATTAATATCTGTAAAACGCCGTAAAAATAAATTGATCAGAAATAAAAAATGTGTCCTTTCTGGCTTTATTGACAGCAAATTGTTCCACAAGATGTTTATGTCCATCGTAGGACGATGCTTTTTGCACAATTGACAAAACCGGAAAGTCATCTAGCCTATCTTCGCTGGTAGAATTTCTTACATAATGTTTTATTACTTTCAACTTGCTAAATGATCTTTCTATTGTGGCTAATGTTACAGGTAGGGTCCAAGAAGATAAAACCAAGTACAGTAATAATCTCGCCAAAATTGCTTTCGAGAACACTATATTTCTGTAGGAATAAACTTGGTCAGATCTGGAACACTCATGCTATTATTTAAATCTTCGTTTAGTAAGGAAATATGGTTCACAATCTGAATGGCGAGATTATTATTGAGAACATCAGAATACTATTTCTGAAGCAAATCACATCGGACCTGTTCAGCTTCTTGCATACTTAAAACGTTTTTTCGGTTCTAAAACTTCAGAAATATTTGTTAGTTTTTCAAAGCTCTCAAATCGAGTCTGATGGCTGATGACTGGTAACTGAGAGTGGGAGACTGAGGTTGAAGTGCTATCAATGTATACCGAAATGAAGTAGAAGATATCGAGATATTTAATCAGCGAACTTACCGGGCCCCTCAAAGGGTCCGGGCCCCTAAGCAACGCTTATTCCCGCTTATGCATATCACCGCCACTGCGTGTACATGTATTAGTCCATGAAGTAGAACTATGTTGAATATAATTCTAACTATTTTCCATCTAACAATGACCAAATAACCTCGGGAGATTCCATTGTGAACCGAAAAGCAGCTTACCTGCATGCGCTGGCTCTTCCTAGAGACTAAGTTGATCCGGGTGAGGAATACGATCTCCTTGACAGATCGGCGAAAGTTCCGTGACATGACGCAGTAGATGACAGGGTTCAGGGCGGAGTTGGCGTGTCCTAAGAGCAACATGTAGGGTTTCATGTTTCCTAGAGTCTCTATAAGTTCCGTCGATTGCACATTCCTTGTATCAATCAGGAGGTTTACGGTGTTGTACGGCAGCCAGCAGAAGGCAAACACTAGGGCTAAGAGCAGGAGAATCCAGGCAACCCTTTTTCGCTCCCTCACTAATCTGTAACTCTGCAACAACAAAAATCAGTGTTAGCTGAACAAATCCGAACAATTAATAGGTACTACTATCGAGACATCCAAAAATACTGATCCTCAGCGGGCTGTGGAAATTCAAACGTATGAATATGAATATGTTGGTGGCACTGTAAGTCTATGTCAAATTCGAGGTTAGCAGGTTAGGTTTTGCATCAGTCTGCAACTAAAACTGACGTAAAAAACCTAACCTGCTAACCTCGAATTTGATATAGACTTACAGTGCCACCAACATATTATTCATACGTTTAAATTTGCACAGCCCACTGAGGATCAGTATTTTATCTCTTGATACATGGGAGACCAGAAATCTTCAGGTACAGCTCGTCGTTAATTTTCGATGGAATTCAATGGTAATCGTAGATATTATTAAAGCTATCAGAAAATAGGAATTATTATAGTGTTAATTTTTTGGCTTTGGAGCCTCAAATGAAAATTTCAACAACAAAATTCTATGTAACACCATCTTTATTTTTAAAATATCAAAAATAAAGTAGGGATTTTTAATGCACCTTTTACGTAGATTAACATAATCTCACCTTAAGTGGCGTTTCTGGTGTATATTACGTATAAGATATGAGATAATTTTTTTTTCAAAGAAGACTTAGATGGTCGTGACACCATACATTTTTGAGCCCTATGAATATATACAGGGTGAGTAATTTTAATCTTTGGACGCGGTTATCCAGTGAGGGAGGTGAAAAATACCCCGGGACAAAATTGTTCGGGGTGAAAGGGACAACTTTTGGCACCAAAAATCCACTCCCGCTCGGGGAGTACGAGGGGGGGATCAACTTTCAAATTTCAAATGGAACCCCCCATTTTTTTCCATGGATTCGGGTTCCTGATAAAAAAATATGAAATTTTTGTCCGAACAATTTTCGGTCAGTTTTAGCGCATCTCACAATCCCACACTTGGCGTTACCCAGGAACAACGACGTGGACGTGGTAGGATTTTGTTCTCATAGGGGTGCTTGCCTCTCACGTACGGGGTGTTCTCATTAAATTCGGCGGGAGTCAGTGGCTCTCCCCCGCGCTCTGGTCATGACCGTACATCACGAGCGTAGGTCCAATCTAACGTTCTGGAACCTCAATCCTGGAAATGTTTGTCATTTTGGTGAAACATTGACATTTTTGGCCACGATGACAGCTACCTGACAGCTGTGATGACATCGTGTGGAGACAATTTTATGGCTGTAGACCTGGTAACTCCATATCGAGCGCTAACAATCATATGTGCTGTTTCGGGAAAATGTCCATTCACTGTAGTTCTTAAATAGGGCGGGGGGTCATAATTCTGACCGAAAAAAGCATTTTCATGAAAAATTGTTCGGACAACCCGAATCCATGGAAAAAAATGGAGATTTCCCCCGCGCGGAAGGGAGTACGAGGGGGGAGTGAATTTTGATGCCAAAAGTTGTCCCCCTTCACCCCGAACAATTTTGTCCCGGGGTATTTTTCACTATCTTGCTTTCTTCACTGGATAAACGCGTCCAAAGATTAAAATGACTTACCCGGTATATATACAGGGTGAGTTTTTTTTCATTATCACTATAGGGATCTTGGAAACCATGAAAGATAGAAGGTTGGTTAAATGGAGAAAGAATTTCAGTTTTATGAGCTTATTCGAGATGTGCTTTTGTTTCTTTGAAAAATGCAAGGGCTACTAGATACAAGCAAAATATTAAAATTACTTAACTTCTTAAAGTCGGTCTAGCGCCGTTATTTTTGAAAATAGAAAAAAAATAATAAGAATAAAAGTTTTAGCTATTTTTACGGTGTTTATCTTACACTTATTAGTTTTATTCTAGCTTTCATAGTTTTTGAGTTATAACATTAAGTTACATTTTTTTAAATAGCAACCATAGTTGGCTTAGACATTTCTAAAAAGAGCATATCTCGTTTGCTAAATGAAGAAAGAATTGCAGTTTTATGAGCTTATTCAAAGTGTGGTTTTGTTTCTTTTAAAAAATCCAAGGACTACTAGATATAAGTAAAGTTACTTAATTTCTTAAAGTCGGTCTAACGCCGTTATCATTGAAAATAAAAACAAATAATAAGAATAAAAGTTTTAGATATTTTTAGGGTGTTTATCTTACACTTATTAATTTCCTTCTAGCTATCATAGTTTTTGTTTTCGCCATTTTCTTATTACGAAAATTATTATAAAAGAATTATTTGTCAAAATAGGTATAACAAACCTTATGTAATTTTAAGCGGAAAAGTGAGCTCTTTTTAGAAATGTCTAAGCCAACTATAATTGCTATTTAAAAAAATGTAACTTAATGTTATAACTCAAAAACTATGAAAGCTAGAAGAAAACTAATAAGTGTAAGATAAACACCGTAAAAATAGCTAAAACTTTTATTCTTATTATTTTTTTTCTATTTTCAATAATAACGGCGTTAGACCGACTTTAAGAAATTAAGTAATTTTAATATTTTGCTTGTATCTAGTAGGCCTTGTATTTTTTCAAAGAAACAAAAGCACATTTCGAATAAGCTCATAAAACTGCAATTCTTTCTCCATTTAACCAACCTTCTATCTTTCACCGTTTCCGAGATCCCTATAGTGATAATGAAAAAAAACTCACCCTGTATATATAGTTTCTCCTAGTGTTCTTATACAGGGTGTTATGGAAATAAGTGCAAAAATTTTAACCCGTAATAGAAGCCGTTAAACTAACAACTTCTCCATTTATAATTTCTTCGAAAACGCCCTCAAAACTGAGTTAAATTAAAATCAATTTTACTCTAAAAATGCATACCCGCCTATGGAATAATATTTTAATTTAATAGGGCAAAACAAAAAAAAAACGTTTCTTTTATATACAAACCAACAAAAACTGCATAGGTACTGATAACACCTTTAGTTCACATCTGTTCAGGTAGGTAAGTTATTAAAAGTGTGTTTTTTGTGCAAGAACTTTGCAGTTTTAATATACTTGTGTCATTCACCTTTAGCTTAGATTTGTTTACTAAGCGGCTCGTCAAATTTAGGAGAGATAAATGATTGAAAAAATATGCGATTAAATGAAAAACGATAAATAGAAAAGTTGCTTATTTTGGTGAGCTCCATCACTGGTTAAAATATTTGCACTCATTTCCATAACACCGTGTATAATATTTAGATAAGAGTTGGGACAAAGCAAATATTAGCGGCCATCTTTGGTTCCAAAAATAAATGTTTGCGTACTAGGCCAGAGTTGCCTTGTTTGGTAGGTGTCACCTATGTGAATTTAATAATTAGTTGTCCATTTGACATTGTCAAAAATGGTAAATAACGCGATAAGGTAATTAGTTATTTACCTCTCACATTGGTAGTCAGCTGACTGCGCAGTAGCTGGATCGGGTTGAGTACTTTACAAACGCTTTTTGGTGATGTAATGATGAAGTAAACAACAGAACCTCTAAATGCTTGCTTTGTCGTCAAATTTGAATAATGCGAAACTACTATTTCTAAGGTAATACAGTAATATAATTCAAATACAACTCTAATCTAACATACAGCGGAAGTGGACGTTTAAGCGCGCACCTTTAGGCGCGAGAGCTATTAGGCGCGCGTACATTAAGGCGCCGGAACTTTAGGCGCGGATACAGTTAATCGCCACGTGAACACGTTTCCGCATGGTATCAATAAATATACTGTATTGCCAAACTGTAAACAGTTACATAACTACCTCTTTCATAACGAACGTAGAAACTAGTTATTTATATTAACTATTAGCAAAATGTGAGCGGTTTTCATTTTGCACGTGTTGCAATTTTCGTGTAAAAACTGAAATTTTGAATATTATATTTTGACATTTCTAAATGATTAATGTTATTATCTTAAACTTTCGGAAAAAGCAGCTGTGCCGTTGTATTACTAGATTATCAAATCTATAGTCACCGGCAAGAAACTGGCCATCAACAATATATGGAAATCTTTAACGATTTACAACTTTTAAATGGAGAGTCATCTTTAAAAAGTTGTCATTAAATGATTGCTCTGATATTTGCATAAAACACTACTTATATATCACTTATCAATTTTTGGCATTAGAAATCTACAGGGTGTTATTCTGGAAAATGCGCTCTACTTAAATTTTGGAATGGCACATAATGAAAAGAGATGTTCATAATTTTTTTTAAAATTTAGAACCAGAAAATGCTTCTTCAATAAAATGTTGCAAACAGGGTGTTCAAAACTTGAATTGGTTGCTTGTTTAAGATACAAATAGCTTAAACACTGTAAAAAAAAGACAAGCTATGATCAAATTAGTTTATGCCAAACTAAGTGTTATTTTCATAGTAATTAGTTAAATAAGTTAAATACGACGGAAAAAATCAAAGGGCAAATATGAATCTGCATATATATAAGATTTCCCATGCTATTTGCCAGTTCGCACCTTAAGTGAAACACTCGGTATGATATCAGTTTTTCGGAGCATATATTTGATAAGCACAAATTCCCTATACGAAAATTTAAGTAAATGACATTAATCGGGCAGTACTTTCAAAATGTAATTTAAATTTCAGATTTTACATAAAAATTACAAAAACTAGTGTTGTAACACGTGCAAAATGGGTCTTTTTCACTCCTAGAAAACTTTCAGACTCTTAAAAGACATACTTATTTCAGCTAGGTAATAAATCTCATATCAAGGGTAATGTGAATTTCTTTCATATAGCGTCTAACTGTCCCTGCGCCTAAATGTTCGCGCCTAAACGTACACGCGCCTAAACGTACACGCGCCTAATAACGTCCGCGTCTAAACCGCTCGCGCCTAAAAGTGCGCACCTAAAGATGCGCGCCTAAACGTCCTAGACCGAATATACAGGGACTCTAGTTTGTCCTATTGAACATAAGTAAGAAATATAGTATTTATGGTGGACTTTGGTAATAAAGCAATTATGGCGATTTTTTCATTTAATACTTATATCTACAGCAGGTTATGAGATTGAAATAAAAATGTTATGTATAAGTAGAGCGGACAAAAACGAAATATTTCTTATAATTCGTAATACGTGATTCAAAAAAAGTTCAAGATCACCTTAGACAAAAATCACATATGTCTCTGCTTGCATTTGGAACATTTGAACTACTTAATGTTGCATCTACTTTGTCAGTGTAAGCTCAATAACAATTGATTTTTTACCATTCCACGTTTCTAAAGTACATTTATAGTACCTATGCGCCGTATTGGATGATCCGTGCAAATCATGACGTAATATAGAAAATTAAAGGTTTGTCAGGTAAGCGGTTTCGGACTTTTTCAAATAAACTGACAATTGAATTAATTAAAATTACTTACTTTCTGAATCAATACTGCACATACAGCTTATGTCAATCTTTTTCCTCCTTGACCCTCTGGGTTACATTTTTTTGAAATCTCGTGTTAGTATTGATTACATGCGATTAAAAAAAACTTCATCAGAGTAGTCCGGGTACGAGAATAACAGAGATATTGGGCATGTCTGAGATTGATTCAGACAAGCACTTCAGCTTAGCAAGTTTCGCCATTTCAAGTATTATCGACACAAGAACTTCAATAATGGCTTTTTACTGATGGACAAGAACGGCCCATGTTGGAAATTTATTTTAGAAATGATCAAAGAATCCACGGCCAATGTGTTTATTCTGTTAGAGACGCCTTTGAAGATTTTCGAGAAGCGTTTCCAAATGTAATTACTCCTTCTGACAGCTTTTGTCCCGTATTAATCGAATGCCGCAATTGATTGGGCCAGTAATTTTTATTTTTGCAGCCAATATGTCGGATACACCCTAAATAATAATAGCAGCTCACTAAGTGTATACACTGTAAAGTCTCATACGAAATATATATACAGGTTAAGTTAAGATAGCAGCACCCCCTGTTAGTTCATTTAATATTGATATTAGAAAAATAATTTGTTAAGAAAAGAGGTTCAGAGTTATATGCTCTATATTATTGTGCATTTATTTGATTTCATGGCCTACTGAGGTTTGAGCAGTGACATTCAACTTTTTTATTTTAAATGACACTCTGTATATTTTTTAATTTTTTTCGGAAGAACTATCTTTTCTCTATACGGTACTATAAAAATATTATGGTGTTAGATGGGAAAATTACACCGTTAAACACGATTAAAATTGAAAAATGTCCAAATTTAGCAACTTCATCTAGTAACCTTGTTTCGTGGCAGTAACAGTAAAAAATTTGTTGTAACTTTTTTTTATGGAGTCAAATGACAAAAATAACACCGTTAAGGTGGTAAAATACTAATGTCCCGAAAGCAGCAAGTTTTTATTAATAAACAATTTATTCTATAAATACAAAAGAAAGTATCGAAAGACATAACCAAAATGAAAACAACTAAAATCTATTCTAATTTGCTAAATGTTCAAAATTACGCCAATTCTGGTCAATACAAGCTTGTAAACGCATAATATGATTGTGTCTAACACTGTTTAACATTTCAGCAGTAATAGTGGAAAACGCATTTCTAATTCTTATTTTCATGTCGTCAGGAGTAGTAGGTGCTGTACTGTACGCAATATTTTTTACGTGACCCGACAGAAAAAAATCTAGTGGCGTTAAATGAGGAGACCTTGGGGGCCAAGCAATAGGGCCGCCTTTGCTAATCCATTTTGCACCAAAGTCGCTATTTAAAAAATTTCGAACCATTCTGCTGTAGTGGGGTGGAGCACCATCGTGCTTATAATAACTTCCCTGCTGTATATTTAAAGGCACATCCTCTATTAACTCAGGAAGGATTTTTTCAAGAAAATTAAAATAGGTCTGACCTATTAAAGCCCCATAAAAAAAATGTGGCTCTATCACATGATCGTCGATTATTCCTGCCCAAACGTTCAACGACCAGTTATGCTGGTTATCAACATTTCTCATCCAATGAGAGTTTTTCGGTTACATAATAGTGTAGATTGTGTCGATTCACTGAACCGATATTCTTGAATTTGGCTTCGTCAGTCCAAAAAATTTTTCGTAAAAAGTGCATCTCTGTTCTGAATTTGTTCATTGACACAATGCAAAAATTTGTCCGACTCACATAATCGTCGTCTGTGAGTTGTTGCGTCAGACACAAATGGTAAGGATGCAATTTGTGTTTTTTGATAATACGAACAATTGCGGTTCAGTGGCGTAACTATCATATGTGCAGGGGGTGCAAAGAACCTCGGCGCGGAATCTATATAGGCGCCGCGGTAGCGAAGTTTTTAGTGAAAATAAAAGTTTTCCTAGAATAGTGGTTCAAAGCGGCAACAGAATATGATACGTGAGCGTCACTGGGCTCTTTTGAGTGCGCAGTCTTTTCTCCTTTTGAGTGGATTAGAAGTTCCGGCTCTAGTGTGTGTTTGTGATTCTTAGATTTCATAGTGCATAGTGCATAGTAACATACTATAAATTCAAAATTTTAAACCGCAAATTTCTAACGATTGCCTCAGATACAGAAATCGTAGAGAGTGCCAAATTACTTCAAACTACGTATGAGACTGATCTCGATGACGGCTTACTAAAGCAAATTGTACAATTTCGATCTTCGTACACAACTAGTATTAGATATTGCTTATCAGTGAAGGAACTGGGAAAAAAATGTCTGTCTAATCACACATCATTGGCTAGCTTTCCAAATTTGTATACAGCTTATATCCTATTTTTTTACATCCCGTCACTACAGCCTCCACTGAGAGATCTTTTTCTAAATTAAAAATTATTAAACACTTTTTGCTAAGTAAGATGCGCTAAATACGTCTAAAGAGTTTTGCATTACTGAGTAACGAGAAAGTAAGAGCCACTACTCTTGGTTTTAATTCTCTGATAGATATGTTAGCTTTAGCAAAGTCTCGCAAAGGAGAGTTTAATTAAAGTGCTATACCTACATATTTATATATCTATATATTTTATTTTTCTTGTGAATTATTTAAATTTGTATTCCTTTTACGTGGTTTTTGTTTTTGTATTTTTATATGTATTTTTATGTTTCATGTTATATTTTGCGAGTGTTTGATGTAATGGTAAAACCCGTTCTACTTTATGGGTCGGAATCGTGGACGGTTACAGAACTGGTAAAGCAGAAATTGCAGGTGTTTGGTGACCAGTCACTATTTCGAACAAAGATCTTTGAGACCGAACAAATCAGGTGGACATTAACATAGAAATTAGGAGAAGACACTATGGATGGTTAGGGCATACGTTGCGAAAAAATGAAACTGAAATTTGCAGAAAAGTTTTGATTGGAACCTTTAGGGTTTCAGAAACAGAGGACGCCCACGAAAAACGTGGTGAAGAACTGTAAAACAAGAGACAGGAAAGACTATAGCACAACTGAGCCAAATAGCAAAGGAAAATGACAACTAGAGAGAATATACGAATACCATATGTCCAATAGGGAATAATAGAATTATTATTATTATTATGTTATATTTAATAAAAGATTGAAACATCTAAATGTGTTTTATTTTGCAGTAAGTAACCTTTCATGTTAAGAAAAGAACTTATTAATTTTCTTTTAAATTTAAAGTGTTGCATGACCAAAAATTACCCCCCCTCCTTCTTTTTTCTGAAACTTCTTGTCTATAGCGGCTATAATTTATTCTTACACTCCGGCGCCAAACCGTCTTGTTACGCCACTGTTGCGGTTTGGCTAATATCTGTTTCTGATGACAAATTTCTCGTACTGACGTTTATTGCACTTAAGACATCTATTTCAACGTCTTCATTGATTACAAATCTATTTTGCTGACTTTTCTGATATTGAATAGATCCAGTGTCGCAAAATCTTCTTAAAGTTTTTTGAAAAACTTCTCTACTTGGTTGCCTTCTATCAAGAAATTTTTCTAAATACAAACGTTTAGCCCTCTTAATGACATAATTGGATTCACCGGTTACTAGAATCATATCTACCAAATCTTTTGTTAAAAAATGAACGTGGTTAGCCATTGTAAATGCAGTTATTATTTGAGTTTTGAGTTATGGAAACGTCAAAACACAAAAAAATGTGACAACTAATTTTTTCACTGTTTTGTTTGATGGCTACTAAATGAAGTTGCTAAATTTGGAAATTTTTCAACTTTAATTGTGTTTAACGGTATAATTTTCCCATCTAATACCACAATATTTTTATAGCACCGTATAGAGAAAAGTTAGTTATTCCGAAAAAATGTAAAAAATATACAGAGTGTCATTTAAAATAAAAAAGTTGAATGTCACTGCTCAAACCTCAGTAGGCCATGAAATAAAATAAATGTAGACTAATATAGAGCATATAATTCTGAACATCTTTTGTTAACAAATTATTTTTCTAATATCAATATTAAATGAACTAACAGGGGGGTGCCGCTATCTTAACAAATTGGCACAAAAGCTCTTGGTAGCGATATTCCTTGCACAATTCTGAGTCGAAAAGCTTACTACTAAAATGTTGGATTGGTCTTCATAAGCCCTCACGAGCGGTATATAAAAAAACATGATTTTTTCAGGTAAAGTACCTTCTGGCCTCATGCAAAATTTCTGGACGTATCGGTTTACTTATGTGAAACCGTGTTACCACAAAAGTACTTCTTCTAGTGCACACGGTTTCCTATAAGTAGACCGATATTTCTGAAATTTTGTATG